>JAYMYH010000018.1:3065383-3132883 GCA_037013635.1 Plagiodera versicolora
CGGAGATGCACGAAGATGCACGAAGATGCACGAAGATGAACGAAGATGCACGAAGATGAACGAAGATGCACGAAGTTGCACGAAGATGCACGAAGATGCACGAAGATGCACGAAGATGAACGATGATGCACGAAGATGAACGGAGATGCACGAAGATGCACGAAGATGCACGAAGATGCACAAAGATGCACGAAGATGCACGAAGATGCACGAAGATGCACGAAGATGCACGAAGATGCACGAAGATGCACGAAGATGAACGAAGATGAACGAAGATGAACGAAGATAAACGAAGATGAACGAAGATGAACGAAGATGAACGAAGATGCACGAAGATGCACGAAGATGCACGAAGATGTACGAAGATGCACGAAGATGCACGAAGATGCACGAAGATGCACGAAGATGCACGAAGTTGCACGAAGATGCACGAAGATGCACGAAGATGCACGAAGATGCACGAAGATGCACGAAGATGAACGAAGATGCACGAAGATGAACGAAATGCACGAAGATGCACGAAGATGCACGAAGATGCACGAAGATGCACGAAGATGAACGAAGATGAACGAAGATGAACGAAGATAAACGAAGATGAACGAAGATGAACGGAGATGAACGAAGATGCACGAAGATGAACGAAGATGCACGAAGTTGCACGAAGATGCACGAAGATGCACGAAGATGCACGAAGATGCACAAAGATGCACGAAGATGCACGAAGATGCACGAAGATGCACGAAGATGAACGAAGATGCACGAAGATGAACGAAGATGCACGAAGATGCACGAAGATGCACGAAGATGCACGAAGATGAACGAAGATGAACGAAGATGAACGAAGATAAACGAAGATGAACGAAGATGAACGAAGATGCACGAAGATGCACGATGATGCACGAAGATGAACGAAGATGCACGAAGATGCACGAAGATGCACAAAGATGCACGAAGATGCACGAAGATGCACGAAGATGCACGAAGATGAACGAAGATGAACGAAGATGAACGAAGATGAACGAAGATAAACGAAGATGAACGAAGATGAACGAAGATGCACGAAGATGCACGAAGATGCACGAAGATGCACGAAGATGAACGAAGATGAACGAAGATGCACGAAGTTGCACGAAGATGCACGAAGATGCACGAAGATGCACGAAGATGCACGAAGATGCACGAAGATGAACGATGATGCACGAAGATGAACGAAGATGCACGAAGATGCACGAAGATGCACGAAGATGCACGAAGATGCACGAAGATGCACAAAGATGCACGAAGATGCACGAAGATGCACGAAGATGCACGAAGATGCACGAAGATGAACGAAGATGAACGAAGATGAACGAAGATAAACGAAGATGAACGAAGATGAACGAAGATGAACGAAGATGCACGAAGATGCACGAAGATGCACGAAGATGCACGAAGATGCACGAAGATGCACGAAGATGCACGAAGATGCACGAAGATGCACGAAGATGCACGAAGATGCACGAAGATGCACGAAGATGAACGAAGATGCACGAAGATGAACGAAGATGCACGAAGTTGCACGAAGATGCACGAAGATGCACGAAGATGAACGAAGATGAACGAAGATGAACGAAGATAAACGAAGATGAACGAAGATGAACGAAGATGAACGAAGATGCAGGAAGATGCACGAAGATGCACGAAGATGAACGAAGATGCACGAAGATGAACGAAGATGCACGAAGTTGCACGAAGATGCACGAAGATGCACGAAGATGCACGAAGATGCACGAAGATGAACGATGATGCACGAAGATGAACGAAGATGCACGAAGATGCACGAAGATGCACGAAGATGCACAAAGATGCACGAAGATGCACGAAGATGCATGAAGATGCACGAAGATGCACGAAGATGCACGAAGATGCACGAAGATGCACGAAGATGAACGAAGATGAACGAAGATAAACGAAGATGAACGAAGATGAACGATGATGAACGAAGATGCACGAAGATGAACGAAGATGCACGAAGATGCACGAAGATGCACGATGATGCACGAAGATGAACGAAGATGCACGAAGATGCACGAAGATGCACAAATATGCACGAAGATGCACGAAGATGCACGAAGATGCACGAAGATGAACGAAGATGAACGAAGATGAACGAAGATAAACGAAGATGAACGAAGATGAACGAAGATGCACGAAGATGCACGAAGATGCACGAAGATGCACGGAGATGAACGAAGATGCACGAAGATGAACGAAGATGCACGAAGTTGCACGAAGATGCACGAAGATGCACGAAGATGCACGAAGATGCACGAAGATGCACGAAGATGCACGAAGATGAACGATGATGCACGAAGATGAACGAAGATGCACGAAGATGCACGAAGATGCACGAAGATGCACGAAGATGCACGAAGATGCACGAAGATGCACGAAGATGCACGAAGATGCACAAAGATGCACGAAGATGCACGAAGATGCACGAAGATGCACGAAGATGCACGAAGATGCACGAAGATGCACGAAGATGAACGAAGATGAACGAAGATGAACGAAGATAAACGAAGATGAACGAAGATAAACGAAGATGAACGAAGATGAACGAAGATGAACGAAGATGCACGAAGATGCACGAAGATGCACGAAGATGCACGAAGATGCACGAAGATGCACGAAGATGCACGAAGATGCACGAAGATGCACGAAGATGCACGAAGATGCACGAAGATGCACGAAGATGCACGAAGATGAACGAAGATGCACGAAGATGAACGAAGATGCACGAAGTTGCACGAAGATGCACGAAGATGCACGAAGATGCACGAAGATGAACGAAGATGAACGAAGATGAACGAAGATGAACGAAGATGCACGAAGATGCACGAAGATGCACGAAGATGCACGAAGATGCACGAAGATGAACGAAGATGCACGAAGATGAACGAAGATGCACGAAGTTGCACGAAGATGCACGAAGATGCACGAAGATGCACGAAGATGAACGAAGATGAACGAAGATGAACGAAGATGAACGAAGATGAACGAAGATGAACGAAGATGAACGAAGATGCACGAAGATGCACGAAGATGCACGAAGATGAACGAAGATGCACGAAGATGCACGAAGATGCACGAAGATGAACGAAGATGAACGAAGATGAACGAAGATGCACGAAGATGCACGAAGATGCACGAAGATGAACGAAGATGCACGAAGATGCACGAAGATGCACAAAGATGCACGAAGATGCACGAAGATGCACGAAGATGCACGAAGATGCACGAAGATGAACGATGATGCACGAAGATGAACGAAGATGCACGAATATGCACGAAGATGCACGAAGATGCACGAAGATGAACGAAGATGAACGAAGATGAACGAAGATAAACGAAGATGAACGAAGATGAACGAAGATGCACGAAGATGCACGATGATGCACGAAGATGAACGAAGATGCACGAAGATGCACGAAGATGCACAAAGATGCACGAAGATGCACGAAGATGCACGAAGATGCACGAAGATGAACGAAGATGAACGAAGATGAACGAAGATGAACGAAGATAAACGAAGATGAACGAAGATGAACGAAGATGCACGAAGATGAACGAAGATGCACGAAGATGCACGAAGATGCACGAAGATGCACGAAGATGAACGAAGATGAACGAAGATGCACGAAGTTGCACGAAGATGCACGAAGATGCACGAAGATGCACGAAGATGCACGAAGATGCACGAAGATGAACGATGATGCACGAAGATGAACGAAGATGCACGAAGATGCACGAAGATGCACGAAGATGCACGAAGATGCACGAAGATGCACAAAGATGCACGAAGATGCACGAAGATGCACGAAGATGCACGAAGATGAACGAAGATGCACGAAGATGAACGAAGATGCACGAAGATGCACGAAGATGCACGAAGATGCACGAAGATGCACGAAGATGAACGAAGATGAACGAAGATGAACGAAGATGAACGAAGATAAACGAAGATGAACGAAGATGAACGAAGATGCACGAAGATGCACGATGATGCACGAAGATGAACGAAGATGCACGAAGATGCACGAAGATGCACAAAGATGCACGAAGATGCACGAAGATGCACGAAGATGCACGAAGATGAACGAAGATGAACGAAGATGAACGAAGATGAACGAAGATAAACGAAGATGAACGAAGATGAACGAAGATGCACGAAGATGCACGAAGATGCACGAAGATGCACGAAGATGAACGAAGATGAACGAAGATGCACGAAGTTGCACGAAGATGCACGAAGATGCACGAAGATGCACGAAGATGCACGAAGATGCACGAAGATGCACGAAGATGAACGATGATGCACGAAGATGGACGAAGATGCACGAAGATGCACGAAGATGCACGAAGATGCACGAAGATGCACGAAGATGCACAAAGATGCACGAAGATGCACGAAGATGCACGAAGATGCACGAAGATGCACGAAGATGAACGAAGATGAACGAAGATGAACGAAGATAAACGAAGATGAACGAAGATGAACGAAGATGAACGAAGATGCACGAAGATGCACGAAGATGCACGAAGATGCACGAAGATGCACGAAGATGCACGAAGATGCACGAAGATGCACGAAGATGCACGAAGATGCACGAAGATGCACGAAGATGCACGAAGATGCACGAAGATGAACGAAGATGCACGAAGATGAACGAAGATGCACGAAGTTGCACGAAGATGCACGAAGATGCACGAAGATGAACGAAGATGAACGAAGATGAACGAAGATAAACGAAGATGAACGAAGATGAACGAAGATGAACGAAGATGCAGGAAGATGCACGAAGATGCACGAAGATGAACGAAGATGCACGAAGATGAACGAAGATGAACGAAGTTGCACGAAGATGCACGAAGATGCACGAAGATGCACGAAGATGCACGAAGATGAACGATGATGCACGAAGATGAACGAAGATGCACGAAGATGCACGAAGATGCACGAAGATGCACAAAGATGCACGAAGATGCACGAAGATGCATGAAGATGCACGAAGATGCACGAAGATGCACGAAGATGCACGAAGATGCACGAAGATGAACGAAGATGAACGAAGATAAACGAAGATGAACGAAGATGAACGATGATGAACGAAGATGCACGAAGATGAACGAAGATGCACGAAGATGCACGAAGATGCACGATGATGCACGAAGATGAACGAAGATGCACGAAGATGCACGAAGATGCACAAATATGCACGAAGATGCACGAAGATGCACGAAGATGCACGAAGATGAACGAAGATGAACGAAGATGAACGAAGATAAACGAAGATGAACGAAGATGAACGAAGATGCACGAAGATGCACGAAGATGCACGAAGATGCACGGAGATGAACGAAGATGCACGAAGATGAACGAAGATGCACGAAGTTGCACGAAGATGCACGAAGATGCACGAAGATGCACGAAGATGCACGAAGATGCACGAAGATGCACGAAGATGAACGATGATGCACGAAGATGAACGAAGATGCACGAAGATGCACGAAGATGCACGAAGATGCACGAAGATGCACGAAGATGCACGAAGATGCACGAAGATGCACAAAGATGCACGAAGATGCACGAAGATGCACGAAGATGCACGAAGATGCACGAAGATGCACGAAGATGCACGAAGATGCACGAAGATGAACGAAGATGAACGAAGACGAACGAAGATAAACGAAGATGAACGAAGATAAACGAAGATGAACGAAGATGAACGAAGATGAACGAAGATGCACGAAGATGCACGAAGATGCACGAAGATGCACGAAGATGCACGAAGATGCACGAAGATGCACGAAGATGCACGAAGATGCACGAAGATGCACGAAGATGCACGAAGATGCACGAAGATGCACGAAGATGCACGAAGATGAACGAAGATGCACGAAGATGAACGAAGATGCACGAAGTTGCACGAAGATGCACGAAGATGCACGAAGATGCACGAAGATGAACGAAGATGAACGAAGATGAACGAAGATGAACGAAGATGCACAAAGATGCACGAAGATGCACGAAGATGCACGAAGATGCACGAAGATGAACGAAGATGCACGAAGATGAACGAAGATGCACGAAGTTGCACGAAGATGCACGAAGATGCACGAAGATGCACGAAGATGAACGAAGATGAACGAAGATGAACGAAGATGAACGAAGATGAACGAAGATGAACGAAGATGAACGAAGATGCACGAAGATGCACGAAGATGCACGAAGATGAACGAAGATGCACGAAGATGCACGAAGATGCACGAAGATGAACGAAGATGAACGAAGATGAACGAAGATGCACGAAGATGCACGAAGATGCACGAAGATGAACGAAGATGCACGAAGATGCACGAAGATGCACAAAGATGCACGAAGATGCACGAAGATGCACGAAGATGCACGAAGATGCACGAAGATGAACGATGATGCACGAAGATGAACGAAGATGCACGAATATGCACGAAGATGCACGAAGATGCACGAAGATGAACGAAGATGAACGAAGATGAACGAAGATAAACGAAGATGAACGAAGATGAACGAAGATGCACGAAGATGCACGATGATGCACGAAGATGAACGAAGATGCACGAAGATGCACGAAGATGCACGAAGATGCACAAAGATGCACGAAGATGCACGAAGATGCACGAAGATGCACGAAGATGAACGAAGATGAACGAAGATGAACGAAGATGAACGAAGATAAACGAAGATGAACGAAGATGAACGAAGATGCACGAAGATGAACGAAGATGCACGAAGATGCACGAAGATGCACGAAGATGCACGAAGATGAACGAAGATGAACGAAGATGCACGAAGTTGCACGAAGATGCACGAAGATGCACGAAGATGCACGAAGATGCACGAAGATGAACGATGATGCACGAAGATGAACGAAGATGCACGAAGATGCACGAAGATGCACGAAGATGCACGAAGATGCACGAAGATGCACAAAGATGCACGAAGATGCACGAAGATGCACGAAGATGCACGAAGATGAACGAAGATGCACGAAGATGAACGAAGATGCACGAAGATGCACGAAGATGCACGAAGATGCACGAAGATGAACGAAGATGAACGAAGATGAACGAAGATAAACGAAGATGAACGAAGATGAACGAAGATGCACGAAGATGCACGATGATGCACGAAGATGAACGAAGATGCACGAAGATGAACGAAGATGCACGAAGATGCACGAAGATGCACAAAGATGCACGAAGATGCACGAAGATGCACGAAGATGCACGAAGATGCACGAAGATGCACGAAGATGAACGATGATGCACGAAGATGAACGAAGATGCACGAATATGCACGAAGATGCACGAAGATGCACGAAGATGAACGAAGATGAACGAAGATGAACGAAGATAAACGAAGATGAACGAAGATGAACGAAGATGCACGAAGATGCACGATGATGCACGAAGATGAACGAAGATGCACGAAGATGCACGAAGATGCACAAAGATGCACGAAGATGCACGAAGATGCACGAAGATGAACGAAGATGAACGAAGATGAACGAAGATGAACGAAGATAAACGAAGATGAACGAAGATGAACGAAGATGCACGAAGATGAACGAAGATGCACGAAGATGCACGAAGATGCACGAAGATGCACGAAGATGAACGAAGATGAACGAAGATGCACGAAGTTGCACGAAGATGCACGAAGATGCACGAAGATGCACGAAGATGAACGAAGATGCACGAAGATGAACGATGATGCACGAAGATGAACGAAGATGCACGAAGATGCACGAAGATGCACGAAGATGCACGAAGATGCACGAAGATGCACAAAGATGCACGAAGATGCACGAAGATGCACGAAGATGCACGAAGATGAACGAAGATGCACGAAGATGAACGAAGATGCACGAAGATGCACGAAGATGCACGAAGATGCACGAAGATGAACGAAGATGAACGAAGATGAACGAAGATAAACGAAGATGAACGAAGATGAACGAAGATGCACGAAGATGCACGATGATGCACGAAGATGAACGAAGATGCACGAAGATGCACGAAGATGCACAAAGATGCACGAAGATGCACGAAGATGCACGAAGATGCACGAAGATGAACGAAGATGAACGAAGATGAACGAAGATGAACGGAGATAAACGAAGATGAACGAAGATGAACGAAGATGCACGAAGATGCACGAAGATGCACGAAGATGCACGAAGATGCACGAAGATGAACGAAGATGAACGAAGATGCACGAAGTTGCACGAAGATGCACGAAGATGCACGAAGATGCACGAAGATGCACGAAGATGCACGAAGATGAACGATGATGCACGAAGATGAACGAAGATGCACGAAGATGCACGAAGATGCACGAAGATGCACGAAGATGCACGAAGATGCACAAAGATGCACGAAGATGCACGAAGATGCACGAAGATGCACGAAGATGCACGAAGATGAACGAAGATGAACGAAGATGAACGAAGATGCACGAAGATGCACGAAGATGCACGAAGATGCACAAAGATGCACGAAGATGCACGAAGATGCATGAAGATGCACGAAGATGCACGAAGATGCACGAAGATGCACGAAGATGCACGAAGATGAACGAAGATGAACGAAGATAAACGAAGATGAACGAAGATGAACGATGATGAACGAAGATGCACGAAGATGAACGAAGATGCACGAAGATGCACGAAGATGAACGAAGATGAACGAAGATGAACGAAGATGCACGAAGATGCACGGAGATGAACGAAGATGCACGAAGATGAACGAAGATGCACGAAGTTGCACGAAGATGCACGAAGATGCACGAAGATGCACGAAGATGCACGAAGATGCACGAAGATGCACGAAGATGAACGATGATGCACGAAGATGAACGAAGATGCACGAAGATGCACGAAGATGCACGAAGATGCACGAAGATGCACGAAGATGCACGAAGATGCACAAAGATGCACGAAGATGCACGAAGATGCACGAAGATGCACGAAGATGCACGAAGATGCACGAAGATGCACGAAGATGCACGAAGATGCACGAAGATGAACGAAGATGAACGAAGATGAACGAAGATAAACGAAGATGAACGAAGATAAACGAAGATGAACGAAGATGAACGAAGATGAACGAAGATGCACGAAGATGCACGAAGATGCACGAAGATGCACGAAGATGCACGAAGATGCACGAAGATGCACGAAGATGCACGAAGATGCACGAAGATGCACGAAGATGCACGAAGATGCACGAAGATGCACGAAGATGCACGAAGATGAACGAAGATGCACGAAGATGAACGAAGATGCACGAAGTTGCACGAAGATGCACGAAGATGCACGAAGATGCACGAAGATGAACGAAGATGAACGAAGATGAACGAAGATGAACGAAGATGCACGAAGATGCACGAAGATGCACGAAGATGCACGAAGATGCACGAAGATGAACGAAGATGCACGAAGATGAACGAAGATGCACGAAGTTGCACGAAGATGCACGAAGATGCACGAAGATGCACGAAGATGAACGAAGATGAACGAAGATGAACGAAGATGAACGAAGATGAACGAAGATGAACGAAGATGAACGAAGATGCACAAAGATGCACGAAGATGCACGAAGATGAACGAAGATGCACGAAGATGCACGAAGATGCACGAAGATGAACGAAGATGAACGAAGATGAACGAAGATGCACGAAGATGCACGAAGATGCACGAAGATGAACGAAGATGCACGAAGATGCACGAAGATGCACAAAGATGCAGGAAGATGCACAAAGATGCAGGAAGATGCACGAAGATGCACGAAGATGCACGAAGATGCACGAAGATGAACGATGATGCACGAAGATGAACGAAGATGCACGAATATGCACGAAGATGCACGAAGATGCACGAAGATGAACGAAGATGAACGAAGATGAACGAAGATAAACGAAGATGAACGAAGATGAACGAAGATGCACGAAGATGCACGATGATGCACGAAGATGAACGAAGATGCACGAAGATGCACGAAGATGCACAAAGATGCACGAAGATGCACGAAGATGCACGAAGATGCACGAAGATGAACGAAGATGAACGAAGATAAACGAAGATGAACGAAGATGAACGAAGATGCACGAAGATGAACGAAGATGAACGAAGATGAACGAAGATAAACGAAGATGAACGAAGATAAACGAAGATGAACGAAGATGAACGAAGATGCACGAAGATGCACGAAGATGCACGAAGATGCACGAAGATGCACGAAGATGCACGAAGATGCACGAAGATGCACGAAGATGCACGAAGATGCACGAAGATGCACGAAGATGCACGAAGATGAACGAAGATGCACGAAGATGAACGAAGATGCACGAAGTTGCACGAAGATGCACGAAGATGCACGAAGATGCACGAAGATGAACGAAGATGAACGAAGATGAACGAAGATGAACGAAGATGCACGAAGATGCACGAAGATGCACGAAGATGCACGAAGATGCACGAAGATGAACGAAGATGCACGAAGATGAACGAAGATGCACGAAGTTGCACGAAGATGCACGAAGATGCACGAAGATGCACGAAGATGAACGAAGATGAACGAAGATGAACGAAGATGAACGAAGATGAACGAAGATGAACGAAGATGAACGAAGATGCACGAAGATGCACGAAGATGCACGAAGATGAACGAAGATGCACGAAGATGCACGAAGATGCACGAAGATGAACGAAGATGAACGAAGATGAACGAAGATGCACGAAGATGCACGAAGATGCACGAAGATGAACGAAGATGCACGAAGATGCACGAAGATGCACAAAGATGCACGAAGATGCACGAAGATGCACGAAGATGCACGAAGATGCACGAAGATGAACGATGATGCACGAAGATGAACGAAGATGCACGAATATGCACGAAGATGCACGAAGATGCACGAAGATGAACGAAGATGAACGAAGATGAACGAAGATAAACGAAGATGAACGAAGATGAACGAAGATGCACGAAGATGCACGATGATGCACGAAGATGAACGAAGATGCACGAAGATGCACGAAGATGCACAAAGATGCACGAAGATGCACGAAGATGCACGAAGATGCACGAAGATGAACGAAGATGAACGAAGATGAACGAAGATGAACGAAGATAAACGAAGATGAACGAAGATGAACGAAGATGCACGAAGATGAACGAAGATGCACAAAGATGCACGAAGATGCACGAAGATGCACGAAGATGAACGAAGATGAACGAAGATGCACGAAGTTGCACGAAGATGCACGAAGATGCACGAAGATGCACGAAGATGCACGAAGATGCACGAAGATGAACGATGATGCACGAAGATGAACGAAGATGCACGAAGATGCACGAAGATGCACGAAGATGCACGAAGATGCACGAAGATGCACAAAGATGCACGAAGATGCACGAAGATGCACGAAGATGCACGAAGATGAACGAAGATGCACGAAGATGAACGAAGATGCACGAAGATGCACGGAGATGCACGAAGATGCACGAAGATGAACGAAGATGAACGAAGATGAACGAAGATAAACGAAGATGAACGAAGATGAACGAAGATGCACGAAGATGCACGATGATGCACGAAGATGAACGAAGATGCACGAAGATGCACGAAGATGCACAAAGATGCACGAAGATGCACGAAGATGCACGAAGATGCACGAAGATGAACGAAGATGAACGAAGATGAACGAAGATGAACGAAGATAAACGAAGATGAACGAAGATGAACGAAGATGCACGAAGATGCACGAAGATGCACGAAGATGCACGAAGATGAACGAAGATGAACGAAGATGCACGAAGTTGCACGAAGATGCACGAAGATGCACGAAGATGCACGAAGATGCACGAAGATGCACGAAGATGAACGATGATGCACGAAGATGAACGAAGATGCACGAAGATGCACGAAGATGCACGAAGATGCACGAAGATGCACGAAGATGCACAAAGATGCACGAAGATGCACGAAGATGCACGAAGATGCACGAAGATGAACGAAGATGAACGAAGATGAACGAAGATGAACGAAGATAAACGAAGATGAACGAAGATGAACGAAGATGAACGAAGATGCACGAAGATGCACGAAGATGCACGAAGATGCACGAAGATGCACGAAGATGCACGAAGATGCACGAAGATGCACGAAGATGCACGAAGATGCACGAAGATGCACGAAGATGCACGAAGATGCACGAAGATGAACGAAGATGCACGAAGATGAACGAAGATGCACGAAGTTGCACGAAGATGCACGAAGATGCACGAAGATGAACGAAGATGAACGAAGATGAACGAAGATAAACGAAGATGAACGAAGATGAACGAAGATGAACGAAGATGCAGGAAGATGCACGAAGATGCACGAAGATGAACGAAGATGCACGAAGATGAACGAAGATGCACGAAGTTGCACGAAGATGCACGAAGATGCACGAAGATGCACGAAGATGCACGAAGATGAACGATGATGCACGAAGATGAACGAAGATGCACGAAGATGCACGAAGATGCACGAAGATGCACAAAGATGCACGAAGATGCACGAAGATGCATGAAGATGCACGAAGATGCACGAAGATGCACGAAGATGCACGAAGATGCACGAAGATGAACGAAGATGAACGAAGATAAACGAAGATGAACGAAGATGAACGATGATGAACGAAGATGCACGAAGATGAACGAAGATGCACGAAGATGCACGAAGATGCACGATGATGCACGAAGATGAACGAAGATGCACGAAGATGCACGAAGATGCACAAATATGCACGAAGATGCACGAAGATGCACGAAGATGCACGAAGATGAACGAAGATGAACGAAGATGAACGAAGATAAACGAAGATGAACGAAGATGAACGAAGATGCACGAAGATGCACGAAGATGCACGAAGATGCACGGAGATGAACGAAGATGCACGAAGATGAACGAAGATGCACGAAGTTGCACGAAGATGCACGAAGATGCACGAAGATGCACGAAGATGCACGAAGATGCACGAAGATGCACGAAGATGAACGATGATGCACGAAGATGAACGAAGATGCACGAAGATGCACGAAGATGCACGAAGATGCACGAAGATGCACGAAGATGCACGAAGATGCACGAAGATGCACGAAGATGCACAAAGATGCACGAAGATGCACGAAGATGCACGAAGATGCACGAAGATGCACGAAGATGCACGAAGATGCACGAAGATGCACGAAGATGAACGAAGATGAACGAAGATGAACGAAGATAAACGAAGATGAACGAAGATAAACGAAGATGAACGAAGATGAACGAAGATGAACGAAGATGCACGAAGATGCACGAAGATGCACGAAGATGCACGAAGATGCACGAAGATGCACGAAGATGCACGAAGATGCACGAAGATGCACGAAGATGCACGAAGATGCACGAAGATGCACGAAGATGCACGAAGATGCACGAAGATGAACGAAGATGCACGAAGATGAACGAAGATGCACGAAGTTGCACGAAGATGCACGAAGATGCACGAAGATGCACGAAGATGAACGAAGATGAACGAAGATGAACGAAGATGAACGAAGATGCACGAAGATGCACGAAGATGCACGAAGATGCACGAAGATGCACGAAGATGAACGAAGATGCACGAAGATGAACGAAGATGCACGAAGTTGCACGAAGATGCACGAAGATGCACGAAGATGCACGAAGATGAACGAAGATGAACGAAGATGAACGAAGATGAACGAAGATGAACGAAGATGAACGAAGATGAACGAAGATGCACGAAGATGCACGAAGATGCACGAAGATGAACGAAGATGCACGAAGATGCACGAAGATGCACGAAGATGAACGAAGATGAACGAAGATGAACGAAGATGCACGAAGATGCACGAAGATGCACGAAGATGAACGAAGATGCACGAAGATGCACGAAGATGAACGAAGATGAACGAAGATGAACGAAGATAAACGAAGATGAACGAAGATGAACGAAGATGAACGAAGATGCAGGAAGATGCACGAAGATGCACGAAGATGAACGAAGATGCACGAAGATGAACGAAGATGCACGAAGTTGCACGAAGATGCACGAAGATGCACGAAGATGCACGAAGATGCACGAAGATGAACGATGATGCACGAAGATGAACGAAGATGCACGAAGATGCACGAAGATGCACGAAGATGCACAAAGATGCACGAAGATGCACGAAGATGCATGAAGATGCACGAAGATGCACGAAGATGCACGAAGATGCACGAAGATGCACGAAGATGAACGAAGATGAACGAAGATAAACGAAGATGAACGAAGATGAACGATGATGAACGAAGATGCACGAAGATGAACGAAGATGCACGAAGATGCACGAAGATGCACGATGATGCACGAAGATGAACGAAGATGCACGAAGATGCACGAAGATGCACAAATATGCACGAAGATGCACGAAGATGCACGAAGATGCACGAAGATGAACGAAGATGAACGAAGATGAACGAAGATAAACGAAGATGAACGAAGATGAACGAAGATGCACGAAGATGCACGAAGATGCACGAAGATGCACGGAGATGAACGAAGATGCACGAAGATGAACGAAGATGCACGAAGTTGCACGAAGATGCACGAAGATGCACGAAGATGCACGAAGATGCACGAAGATGCACGAAGATGCACGAAGATGAACGATGATGCACGAAGATGCACGAAGATGCACGAAGATGCACGAAGATGCACGAAGATGCACGAAGATGCACGAAGATGCACGAAGATGCACGAAGATGCACGAAGATGCACGAAGATGAACGAAGATGCACGAAGATGAACGAAGATGCACGAAGTTGCACGAAGATGCACGAAGATGCACGAAGATGCACGAAGATGAACGAAGATGAACGAAGATGAACGAAGATGAACGAAGATGCACGAAGATGCACGAAGATGCACGAAGATGCACGAAGATGCACGAAGATGAACGAAGATGCACGAAGATGAACGAAGATGCACGAAGTTGCACGAAGATGCACGAAGATGCACGAAGATGCACGAAGATGAACGAAGATGAACGAAGATGAACGAAGATGAACGAAGATGAACGAAGATGAACGAAGATGAACGAAGATGCACGAAGATGCACGAAGATGCACGAAGATGAACGAAGATGCACGAAGATGCACGAAGATGCACGAAGATGAACGAAGATGAACGAAGATGAACGAAGATGCACGAAGATGCACGAAGATGCACGAAGATGAACGAAGATGCACGAAGATGCACGAAGATGAACGAAGATGAACGAAGATGAACGAAGATAAACGAAGATGAACGAAGATGAACGAAGATGAACGAAGATGCAGGAAGATGCACGAAGATGCACGAAGATGAACGAAGATGCACGAAGATGAACGAAGATGCACGAAGTTGCACGAAGATGCACGAAGATGCACGAAGATGCACGAAGATGCACGAAGATGAACGATGATGCACGAAGATGAACGAAGATGCACGAAGATGCACGAAGATGCACGAAGATGCACAAAGATGCACGAAGATGCACGAAGATGCATGAAGATGCACGAAGATGCACGAAGATGCACGAAGATGCACGAAGATGCACGAAGATGAACGAAGATGAACGAAGATAAACGAAGATGAACGAAGATGAACGATGATGAACGAAGATGCACGAAGATGAACGAAGATGCACGAAGATGCACGAAGATGCACGATGATGCACGAAGATGAACGAAGATGCACGAAGATGCACGAAGATGCACAAATATGCACGAAGATGCACGAAGATGCACGAAGATGCACGAAGATGAACGAAGATGAACGAAGATGAACGAAGATAAACGAAGATGAACGAAGATGAACGAAGATGCACGAAGATGCACGAAGATGCACGAAGATGCACGGAGATGAACGAAGATGCACGAAGATGAACGAAGATGCACGAAGTTGCACGAAGATGCACGAAGATGCACGAAGATGCACGAAGATGCACGAAGATGCACGAAGATGCACGAAGATGAACGATGATGCACGAAGATGAACGAAGATGCACGAAGATGCACGAAGATGCACGAAGATGCACGAAGATGCACGAAGATGCACGAAGATGCACGAAGATGCACAAAGATGCACGAAGATGCACGAAGATGCACGAAGATGCACGAAGATGCACGAAGATGCACGAAGATGCACGAAGATGCACGAAGATGAACGAAGATGAACGAAGATGAACGAAGATAAACGAAGATGAACGAAGATAAACGAAGATGAACGAAGATGAACGAAGATGAACGAAGATGCACGAAGATGCACGAAGATGCACGAAGATGCACGAAGATGCACGAAGATGCACGAAGATGCACGAAGATGCACGAAGATGCACGAAGATGCACGAAGATGCACGAAGATGCACGAAGATGCACGAAGATGAACGAAGATGCACGAAGATGAACGAAGATGCACGAAGTTGCACGAAGATGCACGAAGATGCACGAAGATGCACGAAGATGAACGAAGATGAACGAAGATGAACGAAGATGAACGAAGATGCACGAAGATGCACGAAGATGCACGAAGATGCACGAAGATGCACGAAGATGAACGAAGATGCACGAAGATGAACGAAGATGCACGAAGTTGCACGAAGATGCACGAAGATGCACGAAGATGCACGAAGATGAACGAAGATGAACGAAGATGAACGAAGATGAACGAAGATGAACGAAGATGAACGAAGATGAACGAAGATGCACGAAGATGCACGAAGATGCACGAAGATGAACGAAGATGCACGAAGATGCACGAAGATGCACGAAGATGAACGAAGATGAACGAAGATGAACGAAGATGCACGAAGATGCACGAAGATGCACGAAGATGAACGAAGATGCACGAAGATGCACGAAGATGCACAAAGATGCACGAAGATGCACGAAGATGCACGAAGATGCACGAAGATGCACGAAGATGAACGATGATGCACGAAGATGAACGAAGATGCACGAATATGCACGAAGATGCACGAAGATGCACGAAGATGAACGAAGATGAACGAAGATGAACGAAGATAAACGAAGATGAACGAAGATGAACGAAGATGCACGAAGATGCACGATGATGCACGAAGATGAACGAAGATGCACGAAGATGCACGAAGATGCACAAAGATGCACGAAGATGCACGAAGATGCACGAAGATGCACGAAGATGAACGAAGATGAACGAAGATGAACGAAGATGAACGAAGATAAACGAAGATGAACGAAGATGAACGAAGATGCACGAAGATGAACGAAGATGCACGAAGATGCACGAAGATGCACGAAGATGCACGAAGATGAACGAAGATGAACGAAGATGCACGAAGTTGCACGAAGATGCACGAAGATGCACGAAGATGCACGAAGATGCACGAAGATGCACGAAGATGAACGATGATGCACGAAGATGAACGAAGATGCACGAAGATGCACGAAGATGCACGAAGATGCACGAAGATGCACGAAGATGCACAAAGATGCACGAAGATGCACGAAGATGCACGAAGATGCACGAAGATGAACGAAGATGCACGAAGATGAACGAAGATGAACGAAGATGCACGAAGATGCACGAAGATGCACGAAGATGCACGAAGATGAACGAAGATGAACGAAGATGAACGAAGATAAACGAAGATGAACGAAGATGAACGAAGATGCACGAAGATGCACGATGATGCACGAAGATGAACGAAGATGCACGAAGATGCACGAAGATGCACAAAGATGCACGAAGATGCACGAAGATGCACGAAGATGCACGAAGATGAACGAAGATGAACGAAGATGAACGAAGATGAACGAAGATAAACGAAGATGAACGAAGATGAACGAAGATGCACGAAGATGCACGAAGATGCACGAAGATGCACGAAGATGAACGAAGATGAACGAAGATGCACGAAGTTGCACGAAGATGCACGAAGATGCACGAAGATGCACGAAGATGCACGAAGATGCACGAAGATGAACGATGATGCACGAAGATGAACGAAGATGCACGAAGATGCACGAAGATGCACGAAGATGCACGAAGATGCACGAAGATGCACAAAGATGCACGAAGATGCACGAAGATGCACGAAGATGCACGAAGATGCACGAAGATGAACGAAGATGAACGAAGATGAACGAAGATAAACGAAGATGAACGAAGATGAACGAAGATGAACGAAGATGCACGAAGATGCACGAAGATGCACGAAGATGCACGAAGATGCACGAAGATGCACGAAGATGCACGAAGATGCACGAAGATGCACGAAGATGCACGAAGATGCACGAAGATGCACGAAGATGAACGAAGATGCACGAAGATGAACGAAGATGCACGAAGTTGCACGAAGATGCACGAAGATGCACGAAGATGAACGAAGATGAACGAAGATGAACGAAGATAAACGAAGATGAACGAAGATGAACGAAGATGAACGAAGATGCAGGAAGATGCACGAAGATGCACGAAGATGAACGAAGATGCACGAAGATGAACGAAGATGCACGAAGTTGCACGAAGATGCACGAAGATGCACGAAGATGCACGAAGATGCACGAAGATGAACGATGATGCACGAAGATGAACGAAGATGCACGAAGATGCACGAAGATGCACGAAGATGCACAAAGATGCACGAAGATGCACGAAGATGCATGAAGATGCACGAAGATGCACGAAGATGCACGAAGATGCACGAAGATGCACGAAGATGAACGAAGATGAACGAAGATAAACGAAGATGAACGAAGATGAACGATGATGAACGAAGATGCACGAAGATGAACGAAGATGCACGAAGATGCACGAAGATGCACGATGATGCACGAAGATGAACGAAGATGCACGAAGATGCACGAAGATGCACAAATATGCACGAAGATGCACGAAGATGCACGAAGATGCACGAAGATGAACGAAGATGAACGAAGATGAACGAAGATAAACGAAGATGAACGAAGATGAACGAAGATGCACGAAGATGCACGAAGATGCACGAAGATGCACGGAGATGAACGAAGATGCACGAAGATGAACGAAGATGCACGAAGTTGCACGAAGATGCACGAAGATGCACGAAGATGCACGAAGATGCACGAAGATGCACGAAGATGCACGAAGATGAACGATGATGCACGAAGATGAACGAAGATGCACGAAGATGCACGAAGATGCACGAAGATGCACGAAGATGCACGAAGATGCACGAAGATGCACGAAGATGCACGAAGATGCACAAAGATGCACGAAGATGCACGAAGATGCACGAAGATGCACGAAGATGCACGAAGATGCACGAAGATGCACGAAGATGCACGAAGATGCACGAAGATGAACGAAGATGAACGAAGATGAACGAAGATAAACGAAGATGAACGAAGATAAACGAAGATGAACGAAGATGAACGAAGATGAACGAAGATGCACGAAGATGCACGAAGATGCACGAAGATGCACGAAGATGCACGAAGATGCACGAAGATGCACGAAGATGCACGAAGATGCACGAAGATGCACGAAGATGCACGAAGATGCACGAAGATGCACGAAGATGCACGAAGATGAACGAAGATGCACGAAGATGCACGAAGTTGCACGAAGATGCACGAAGATGCACGAAGATGCACGAAGATGAACGAAGATGAACGAAGATGAACGAAGATGAACGAAGATGCACGAAGATGCACGAAGATGCACGAAGATGCACGAAGATGCACGAAGATGAACGAAGATGCACGAAGATGAACGAAGATGCACGAAGTTGCACGAAGATGCACGAAGATGCACGAAGATGCACGAAGATGAACGAAGATGAACGAAGATGAACGAAGATGAACGAAGATGAACGAAGATGAACGAAGATGCACGAAGATGCACGAAGATGCACGAAGATGAACGAAGATGCACGAAGATGCACGAAGATGCACGAAGATGAACGAAGATGAACGAAGATGAACGAAGATGCACGAAGATGCACGAAGATGCACGAAGATGAACGAAGATGCACGAAGATGCACGAAGATGCACAAAGATGCACGAAGATGCACGAAGATGCACGAAGATGCACGAAGATGCACGAAGATGAACGATGATGCACGAAGATGAACGAAGATGCACGAATATGCACGAAGATGCACGAAGATGCACGAAGATGAACGAAGATGAACGAAGATGAACGAAGATAAACGAAGATGAACGAAGATGAACGAAGATGCACGAAGATGCACGATGATGCACGAAGATGAACGAAGATGCACGAAGATGCACGAAGATGCACAAAGATGCACGAAGATGCACGAAGATGCACGAAGATGCACGAAGATGAACGAAGATGAACGAAGATGAACGAAGATGAACGAAGATAAACGAAGATGAACGAAGATGAACGAAGATGCACGAAGATGAACGAAGATGCACGAAGATGCACGAAGATGCACGAAGATGCACGAAGATGAACGAAGATGAACGAAGATGCACGAAGTTGCACGAAGATGCACGAAGATGCACGAAGATGCACGAAGATGCACGAAGATGCACGAAGATGAACGATGATGCACGAAGATGAACGAAGATGCACGAAGATGCACGAAGATGCACGAAGATGCACGAAGATGCACAAAGATGCACGAAGATGCACGAAGATGCACGAAGATGCACGAAGATGAACGAAGATGCACGAAGATGAACGAAGATGCACGAAGATGCACGAAGATGCACGAAGATGCACGAAGATGAACGAAGATGAACGAAGATGAACGAAGATAAACGAAGATGAACGAAGATGAACGAAGATGCACGAAGATGCACGATGATGCACGAAGATGAACGAAGATGCACGAAGATGCACGAAGATGCACAAAGATGCACGATGATGCACGAAGATGCACGAAGATGCACGAAGATGAACGAAGATGAACGAAGATGAACGAAGATGAACGAAGATAAACGAAGATGAACGAAGATGAACGAAGATGCACGAAGATGCACGAAGATGCACGAAGATGCACGAAGATGAACGAAGATGAACGAAGACGCACGAAGTTGCACGAAGATGCACGAAGATGCACGAAGATGCACGAAGATGCACGAAGATGCACGAAGATGAACGATGATGCACGAAGATGAACGAAGATGCACGAAGATGCACGAAGATGCACGAAGATGCACGAAGATGCACGAAGATGCACGAAGATGCACAAAGATGCACGAAGATGCACGAAGATGCACGAAGATGCACGAAGATGCACGAAGATGAACGAAGATGAACGAAGATGAACGAAGATAAACGAAGATGAACGAAGATGAACGAAGATGAACGAAGATGCACGAAGATGCACGAAGATGCACGAAGATGCACGAAGATGCACGAAGATGCACGAAGATGCACGAAGATGCACGAAGATGCACGAAGATGCACGAAGATGCACGAAGATGCACGAAGATGCACGAAAATGAACGAAGATGCACGAAGATGAACGAAGATGCACGAAGTTGCACGAAGATGCACGAAGATGCACGAAGATGAACGAAGATGAACGAAGATGAACGAAGATAAACGAAGATGAACGAAGATGAACGAAGATGAACGAAGATGCAGGAAGATGCACGAAGATGCACGAAGATGAACGAAGATGCACGAAGATGAACGAAGATGCACGAAGTTGCACGAAGATGCACGAAGATGCACGAAGATGCACGAAGATGAACGATGATGCACGAAGATGAACGAAGATGCACGAAGATGCACGAAGATGCACGAAGATGCACAAAGATGCACGAAGATGCACGAAGATGCATGAAGATGCACGAAGATGCACGAAGATGCACGAAGATGCACGAAGATGCACGAAGATGAACGAAGATGAACGAAGATAAACGAAGATGAACGAAGATGAACGATGATGAACGAAGATGCACGAAGATGAACGAAGATGCACGAAGATGCACGAAGATGCACGATGATGCACGAAGATGAACGAAGATGCACGAAGATGCACGAAGATGCACAAATATGCACGAAGATGCACGAAGATGCACGAAGATGCACGAAGATGAACGAAGATGAACGAAGATGAACGAAGATAAACGAAGATGAACGAAGATGAACGAAGATGCACGAAGATGCACGAAGATGCACGAAGATGCACGGAGATGAACGAAGATGCACGAAGATGAACGAAGATGCACGAAGTTGCACGAAGATGCACGAAGATGCACGAAGATGCACGAAGATGCACGAAGATGCACGAAGATGCACGAAGATGAACGATGATGCACGAAGATGAACGAAGATGCACGAAGATGCACGAAGATGCACGAAGATGCACGAAGATGCACGAAGATGCACGAAGATGCACGAAGATGCACGAAGATGCACAAAGATGCACGAAGATGCACGAAGATGCACGAAGATGCACGAAGATGCACGAAGATGCACGAAGATGCACGAAGATGCACGAAGATGAACGAAGATGAACGAAGATGAACGAAGATAAACGAAGATGAACGAAGATAAACGAAGATGAACGAAGATGAACGAAGATGAACGAAGATGCACGAAGATGCACGAAGATGCACGAAGATGCACGAAGATGCACGAAGATGCACGAAGATGCACGAAGATGCACGAAGATGCACGAAGATGCACGAAGATGCACGAAGATGCACGAAGATGCACGAAGATGAACGAAGATGCACGAAGATGAACGAAGATGCACGAAGTTGCACGAAGATGCACGAAGATGCACGAAGATGCACGAAGATGAACGAAGATGAACGAAGATGAACGAAGATGCACGAAGATGCACGAAGATGCACGAAGATGCACGAAGATGAACGAAGATGCACGAAGATGAACGAAGATGCACGAAGTTGCACGAAGATGCACGAAGATGCACGAAGATGCACGAAGATGAACGAAGATGAACGAAGATGAACGAAGATGAACGAAGATGAACGAAGATGAACGAAGATGCACGAAGATGCACGAAGATGCACGAAGATGAACGAAGATGCACGAAGATGCACGAAGATGCACGAAGATGAACGAAGATGAACGAAGATGAACGAAGATGCACGAAGATGCACGAAGATGCACGAAGATGAACGAAGATGCACGAAGATGCACGAAGATGCACAAAGATGCACGAAGATGCACGAAGATGCACGAAGATGCACGAAGATGCACGAAGATGAACGATGATGCACGAAGATGAACGAAGATGCACGAATATGCACGAAGATGCACGAAGATGCACGAAGATGAACGAAGATGAACGAAGATGAACGAAGATAAACGAAGATGAACGAAGATGAACGAAGATGCACGAAGATGCACGATGATGCACGAAGATGAACGAAGATGCACGAAGATGCACGAAGATGCACAAAGATGCACGAAGATGCACGAAGATGCACGAAGATGCACGAAGATGAACGAAGATGAACGAAGATGAACGAAGATGAACGAAGATGAACGAAGATAAACGAAGATGAACGAAGATGAACGAAGATGCACGAAGATGAACGAAGATGCACGAAGATGCACGAAGATGCACGAAGATGCACGAAGATGAACGAAGATGAACGAAGATGCACGAAGTTGCACGAAGATGCACGAAGATGCACGAAGATGCACGAAGATGCACGAAGATGCACGAAGATGAACGATGATGCACGAAGATGAACGAAGATGCACGAAGATGCACGAAGATGCACGAAGATGCACGAAGATGCACGAAGATGCACAAAGATGCACGAAGATGCACGAAGATGCACGAAGATGCACGAAGATGAACGAAGATGCACGAAGATGAACGAAGATGCACGAAGATGCACGAAGATGCACGAAGATGCACGAAGATGAACGAAGATGAACGAAGATGAACGAAGATAAACGAAGATGAACGAAGATGAACGAAGATGCACGAAGATGCACGATGATGCACGAAGATGAACGAAGATGCACGAAGATGCACGAAGATGCACAAAGATGCACGAAGATGCACGAAGATGCACGAAGATGCACGAAGATGAACGAAGATGAACGAAGATGAACGAAGATGAACGAAGATAAACGAAGATGAACGAAGATGAACGAAGATGCACGAAGATGCACGAAGATGCACGAAGATGCACGAAGATGAACGAAGATGAACGAAGATGCACGAAGTTGCACGAAGATGCACGAAGATGCACGAAGATGCACGAAGATGCACGAAGATGCACGAAGATGAACGATGATGCACGAAGATGAACGAAGATGCACGAAGATGCACGAAGATGCACGAAGATGCACGAAGATGCACGAAGATGCACAAAGATGCACGAAGATGCACGAAGATGCACGAAGATGCACGAAGATGCACGAAGATGAACGAAGATGAACGAAGATGAACGAAGATAAACGAAGATGAACGAAGATGAACGAAGATGAACGAAGATGCACGAAGATGCACGAAGATGCACGAAGATGCACGAAGATGCACGAAGATGCACGAAGATGCACGAAGATGCACGAAGATGCACGAAGATGCACGAAGATGCACGAAGATGCACGAAGATGAACGAAGATGCACGAAGATGAACGAAGATGCACGAAGTTGCACGAAGATGCACGAAGATGCACGAAGATGAACGAAGATGAACGAAGATGAACGAAGATAAACGAAGATGAACGAAGATGAACGAAGATGAACGAAGATGCAGGAAGATGCACGAAGATGCACGAAGATGAACGAAGATGCACGAAGATGAACGAAGATGCACGAAGTTGCACGAAGATGCACGAAGATGCACGAAGATGCACGAAGATGCACGAAGATGCACGAAGATGAACGATGATGCACGAAGATGAACGAAGATGCACGAAGATGCACGAAGATGCACGAAGATGCACAAAGATGCACGAAGATGCACGAAGATGCATGAAGATGCACGAAGATGCACGAAGATGCACGAAGATGCACGAAGATGCACGAAGATGAACGAAGATGAACGAAGATAAACGAAGATGAACGAAGATGAACGATGATGAACGAAGATGCACGAAGATGAACGAAGATGCACGAAGATGCACGAAGATGCACGATGATGCACGAAGATGAACGAAGATGCACGAAGATGCACGAAGATGCACAAATATGCACGAAGATGCACGAAGATGCACGAAGATGCACGAAGATGAACGAAGATGAACGAAGATGAACGAAGATAAACGAAGATGAACGAAGATGAACGAAGATGCACGAAGATGCACGAAGATGCACGAAGATGCACGGAGATGAACGAAGATGCACGAAGATGAACGAAGATGCACGAAGTTGCACGAAGATGCACGAAGATGCACGAAGATGCACGAAGATGCACGAAGATGCACGAAGATGAACGATGATGCACGAAGATGAACGAAGATGCACGAAGATGCACGAAGATGCACGAAGATGCACGAAGATGCACGAAGATGCACGAAGATGCACGAAGATGCACGAAGATGCACAAAGATGCACGAAGATGCACGAAGATGCACGAAGATGCACGAAGATGCACGAAGATGCACGAAGATGCACGAAGATGCACGAAGATGAACGAAGATGAACGAAGATGAACGAAGATAAACGAAGATGAACGAAGATAAACGAAGATGAACGAAGATGAACGAAGATGAACGAAGATGCACGAAGATGCACGAAGATGCACGAAGATGCACGAAGATGCACGAAGATGCACGAAGATGCACGAAGATGCACGAAGATGCACGAAGATGCACGAAGATGCACGAAGATGCACGAAGATGAACGAAGATGCACGAAGATGAACGAAGATGCACGAAGTTGCACGAAGATGCACGAAGATGCACGAAGATGCACGAAGATGAACGAAGATGAACGAAGATGAACGAAGATGAACGAAGATGCACGAAGATGCACGAAGATGCACGAAGATGCACGAAGATGCACGAAGATGAACGAAGATGCACGAAGATGAACGAAGATGCACGAAGTTGCACGAAGATGCACGAAGATGCACGAAGATGCACGAAGATGAACGAAGATGAACGAAGATGAACGAAGATGAACGAAGATGAACGAAGATGAACGAAGATGAACGAAGATGCACGAAGATGCACGAAGATGCACGAAGATGAACGAAGATGCACGAAGATGCACGAAGATGCACGAAGATGAACGAAGATGAACGAAGATGAACGAAGATGCACGAAGATGCACGAAGATGCACGAAGATGAACGAAGATGCACGAAGATGCACGAAGATGCACAAAGATGCACGAAGATGCACGAAGATGCACGAAGATGCACGAAGATGCACGAAGATGAACGATGATGCACGAAGATGAACGAAGATGCACGAATATGCACGAAGATGCACGAAGATGCACGAAGATGAACGAAGATGAACGAAGATGAACGAAGATAAACGAAGATGAACGAAGATGAACGAAGATGCACGAAGATGCACGATGATGCACGAAGATGAACGAAGATGCACGAAGATGCACGAAGATGCACAAAGATGCACGAAGATGCACGAAGATGCACGAAGATGCACGAAGATGAACGAAGATGAACGAAGATGAACGAAGATGAACGAAGATAAACGAAGATGAACGAAGATGAACGAAGATGCACGAAGATGAACGAAGATGCACGAAGATGCACGAAGATGCACGAAGATGCACGAAGATGAACGAAGATGAACGAAGATGCACGAAGTTGCACGAAGATGCACGAAGATGCACGAAGATGCACGAAGATGCACGAAGATGAACGATGATGCACGAAGATGAACGAAGATGCACGAAGATGCACGAAGATGCACGAAGATGCACGAAGATGCACGAAGATGCACAAAGATGCACGAAGATGCACGAAGATGCACGAAGATGCACGAAGATGAACGAAGATGCACGAAGATGAACGAAGATGCACGAAGATGCACGAAGATGCACGAAGATGCACGAAGATGAACGAAGATGAACGAAGATGAACGAAGATAAACGAAGATGAACAAAGATGAACGAAGATGCACGAAGATGCACGATGATGCACGAAGATGAACGAAGATGCACGAAGATGCACGAAGATGCACAAAGATGCACGAAGATGCACGAAGATGCACGAAGATGCACGAAGATGAACGAAGATGAACGAAGATGAACGAAGATGAACGAAGATAAACGAAGATGAACGAAGATGAACGAAGATGCACGAAGATGCACGAAGATGCACGAAGATGCACGAAGATGAACGAAGATGAACGAAGATGCACGAAGTTGCACGAAGATGCACGAAGATGCACGAAGATGCACGAAGATGCACGAAGATGCACGAAGATGAACGATGATGCACGAAGATGAACGAAGATGCACGAAGATGCACGAAGATGCACGAAGATGCACGAAGATGCACGAAGATGCACAAAGATGCACGAAGATGCACGAAGATGCACGAAGATGCACGAAGATGCACGAAGATGAACGAAGATGAACGAAGATGAACGAAGATGCACGAAGATGCACGAAGATGCACGAAGATGCACAAAGATGCACGAAGATGCACGAAGATGCATGAAGATGCACGAAGATGCACGAAGATGCACGAAGATGCACGAAGATGCACGAAGATGCACGAAGATGCACGAAGATGCACGAAGATGCACGAAGATGAACGAAGATGCACGAAGATGAACGAAGATGCACGAAGTTGCACGAAGATGCACGAAGATGCACGAAGATGAACGAAGATGAACGAAGATGAACGAAGATAAACGAAGATGAACGAAGATGAACGAAGATGAACGAAGATGCAGGAAGATGCACGAAGATGCACGAAGATGAACGAAGATGCACGAAGATGAACGAAGATGCACGAAGTTGCACGAAGATGCACGAAGATGCACGAAGATGCACGAAGATGCACGAAGATGAACGATGATGCACGAAGATGAACGAAGATGCACGAAGATGCACGAAGATGCACGAAGATGCACAAAGATGCACGAAGATGCACGAAGATGCATGAAGATGCACGAAGATGCACGAAGATGCACGAAGATGCACGAAGATGCACGAAGATGAACGAAGATGAACGAAGATAAACGAAGATGAACGAAGATGAACGATGATGAACGAAGATGCACGAAGATGAACGAAGATGCACGAAGATGCACGAAGATGCACGATGATGCACGAAGATGAACGAAGATGCACGAAGATGCACGAAGATGCACAAATATGCACGAAGATGCACGAAGATGCACGAAGATGCACGAAGATGAACGAAGATGAACGAAGATGAACGAAGATAAACGAAGATGAACGAAGATGAACGAAGATGCACGAAGATGCACGAAGATGCACGAAGATGCACAGAGATGAACGAAGATGCACGAAGATGAACGAAGATGCACGAAGTTGCACGAAGATGCACGAAGATGCACGAAGATGCACGAAGATGCACGAAGATGCACGAAGATGCACGAAGATGCACGAAGATGAACGATGATGCACGAAGATGCACGAAGATGCACGAAGATGCACGAAGATGCACGAAGATGCACAAAGATGCACGAAGATGCACGAAGATGCACGAAGATGCACGAAGATGCCCGAAGATGCACGAAGATGCACGAAGATGCACGAAGATGAACGAAGATGAACGAAGATGAACGAAGATAAACGAAGATGAACGAAGATAAACGAAGATGAACGAAGATGAACGAAGATGAACGAAGATGCACGAAGATGCACGAAGATGCACGAAGATGCACGAAGATGCACGAAGATGCACGAAGATGCACGAAGATGCACGAAGATGCACGAAGATGCACGAAGATGCACGAAGATGCACGAAGATGCACGAAGATGCACGAAGATGAACGAAGATGCACGAAGATGAACGAAGATGCACGAAGTTGCACGAAGATGCACGAAGATGCACGAAGATGCACGAAGATGAACGAAGATGAACGAAGATGAACGAAGATGAACGAAGATGAACGAAGATGCACGAAGATGCACGAAGATGCACGAAGATGCACGAAGATGCACGAAGATGAACGAAGATGCACGAAGATGAACGAAGATGCACGAAGTTGCACGAAGATGCACGAAGATGCACGAAGATGAACGAAGATGAACGAAGATGAACGAAGATGAACGAAGATGAACGAAGATGAACGAAGATGAACGAAGATGCACGAAGATGCACGAAGATGCACGAAGATGAACGAAGATGCACGAAGATGCACGAAGATGCACGAAGATGAACGAAGATGAACGAAGATGAACGAAGATGCACGAAGATGCACGAAGATGCACGAAGATGAACGAAGATGCACGAAGATGCACGAAGATGCACAAAGATGCACGAAGATGCACGAAGATGCACGAAGATGCACGAAGATGCACGAAGATGAACGATGATGCACGAAGATGAACGAAGATGCACGAATATGCACGAAGATGCACGAAGATGCACGAAGATGAACGAAGATGAACGAAGATGAACGAAGATAAACGAAGATGAACGAAGATGAACGAAGATGCACGAAGATGCACGATGATGCACGAAGATGAACGAAGATGCACGAAGATGCACGAAGATGCACAAAGATGCACGAAGATGCACGAAGATGCACGAAGATGCACGAAGATGAACGAAGATGAACGAAGATGAACGAAGATGAACGAAGATAAACGAAGATGAACGAAGATGAACGAAGATGCACGAAGATGAACGAAGATGCACGAAGATGCACGAAGATGCACGAAGATGCACGAAGATGAACGAAGATGAACGAAGATGCACGAAGTTGCACGAAGATGCACGAAGATGCACGAAGATGCACGAAGATGCACGAAGATGCACGAAGATGCACGAAGATGCACGAAGATGCACGAAGATGCACGAAGATGCACGAAGATGCACGAAGATGCACGAAGATGAACGAAGATGCACGAAGATGAACGAAGTTGCACGAAGATGCACGAAGATGCACGAAGATTCACGAAGATGCACGAAGATGCACGAAGATGCACGAAGATGAACGAAGATAAACGAAGATGAACGAAGATGAACGAAGATGAACGAAGATGCACGAAGATGCACGAAGATGCACGAAGATGCACGAAGATGAACGAAGATGCACGAAGATGAACGAAGTTGCACGAAGATGCACGAAGATGCACGAAGATTCACGAAGATGCACGAAGATTAACGAAGATGCACGAAGATGAACGAAGATGCACGAAGTTGCACGAAGATGCACGAAGATGCACGAAGATGCACGAAGATGCACGAAGATGCACGGAGATGCACGAAGATGCACGAAGATGCACGAAGATGAACGAAGATGCACGAAGATGAACGAAGATGCACGAAGTTGCACGAAGATGCACGAAGATGCACGAAGATGCACGAAGATGAACGATGATGCACGAAGATGAACGGAGATGCACGAAGATGCACGAAGATGCACGAAGATGCACAAAGATGCACGAAGATGCACGAAGATGCACGAAGATGCACGAAGATGCACGAAGATGCACGAAGATGAACGAAGATGAACGAAGATAAACGAAGATGAACGAAGATGAACGAAGATGAACGAAGATGCACGAAGATGCACGAAGATGCACGAAGATGTACGAAGATGCACGAAGATGCACGAAGATGCACGAAGATGCACGAAGATGCACGAAGTTGCACGAAGATGCACGAAGATGCACGAAGATGCACGAAGATGCACGAAGATGCACGAAGATGAACGAAGATGCACGAAGATGAACGAAGATGCACGAAGATGCACGAAGATGCACGAAGATGCACGAAGATGCACGAAGATGAACGAAGATGAACGAAGATGAACGAAGATAAACGAAGATGAACGAAGATGAACGAAGATGAACGAAGATGCACGAAGATGCACAAAGATGCACGAAGATGCACGAAGATGCACGAAGATGCACGAAGATGAACGAAGATGAACGAAGATGAACGAAGATAAACGAAGATGAACGAAGATGAACGAAGATGCACGAAGATGCACGAAGATGCACGAAGATGCACGAAGATGAACGAAGATGCACGAAGATGAACGAAGATGCACGAAGTTGCACGAAGATGCACGAAGATGCACGAAGATGCACGAAGATGCTCGAAGATGCACGAAGATGAACGATGATGCACGAAGATGAACGAAGATGCACGAAGATGCACGAAGATGCACGAAGATGCCCGAAGATGCACGAAGATGCACAAAGATGCACGAAGATGCACGAAGATGCACGAAGATGCACGAAGATGCACGAAGATGAACGAAGATGATCGAAGATGAACGAAGATAAACGAAGATGAACGAAGATGAACGAAGATGAACGAAGATGCACGAAGATGCACGAAGATGCACGAAGATGCACGAAGATGCACGAAGATGCACGAAGATGCACGAAGATGCACGAAGATGCACGAAGATGCACGAAGATGCACGAAGATGAACGAAGATGCACGAAGATGAACGAAGATGCACGAAGTTGCACGAAGATGCACAAAGATGCACGAAGATGCACGAAGATGAACGAAGATGAACGAAGATGAACGAAGATGAACGAAGATGCACGAAGATGCACGAAGATGCACGAAGATGCACGAAGATGCACGAAGATGAACGAAGATGGACGAAGTTGCACGAAGATGCACGAAGATGAACGAAGATGAACGAAGATGAACAAAGATGAACGAAGATGAACGAAGATGAACGAAGATGCACGAAGATGAACGAAGATGCACGAAGTTGCACGAAGATGCACGAAGATGCACGAAGATGCACGAAGATGAACGAAGATGAACGAAGATGCACGAAGATGAACGAAGATGGACGAAGTTGCACGAAGATGCACGAAGATGAACGAAGATGAACGAAGATGAACGAAGATGCACGAAGATGCACGAAGATGCACGAAGATGAACGAAGATGAACGAAGATGAACGAAGATGAACGAAGATGCACGAATATGCACGAAGATGCACAAAGATGCACGAAGATGCACGAAGATGAACGAAGATGAACGAAGATGAACGAATATGAACGAAGATAAACGAAGATGAACGAAGATGAACGAAGATGCACGAAGATGCACGAAGATGCACGAAGATGCACGAAGATGAACGAAGATGCATGAAGATGAACGAAGATGAACGAAGATGCACGAAGTTGCACGAAGATGCACGAAGATGCACGAAGATGCACGAAGATGAACGATGATGCACGAAGATGAACGAAGATGCACGAAGATGCACGAAGATGCACGAAGATGCACAAAGATGCACGAAGATGCACGAAGATGCATGAAGATGCACGAAGATGCACGAAGATGAACGAAGATGCACGAAGATGAACGAAGATGAACGAAGATGCACGAAGTTGCACGAAGATGCACGAAGATGCACGAAGATGCACGAAGATGAACGATGATGCACGAAGATGAACGAAGATGCACGAAGATGCACGAAGATGCACGAAGATGCACAAAGATGCACGAAGATGCACGAAGATGCATGAAGATGCACGAAGATGCACGAAGATGAACGAAGATGAACGAAGATAAACGAAGATGAACGAAGATAAACGAAGATGAACGAAGATGAACGATGATGAACGATGATGAACGAAGATGCACGAAGATGCACGAAGATGCACGAAGATGCACGAAGATGCACGAAGATGCACGAAGATGCACGAAGATGCACGAAGATGCACGAAGATGCACGAAGATGAACGAAGATGCACGAAGATGAACGAAGATGCACGAAGTTGCACGAAGATGCACGAAGATGCACGAAGATGCACGAAGATGCACGAAGATGCACGAAGATGCACGAAGATGCACGAAGATGCACGAAGATGCACGAAGATGAACGAAGATGCACGAAGATGAACGAAGTTGCACGAAGTTGCATGAAGATGCACGAAGATGCACGAAGATGCACGAAGATGCACGAAGATGCACGAAGATGCACGAAGATGCACGAAGATGAACGAAGATGAACGAAGATGAACGAAGATAAACGAAGATGAACGAAGATGAACGAAGATGAACGAAGATGCACGAAGATGCACGAAGATGCACGAAGATGTACGAAGATGCACGAAGATACACGAAGATGCACGAAGATGCACGAAGATGCACGAAGATGCACGAAGATTCACGAAGATGAACGAAGATGCACGAAGATGAACGAAGATGCACGAAGATGCACGAAGATGCACGAAGATGAACGAAGATGAACGAAGATGAACGAAGATAAACGAAGATGAACGAAGATGAACGAAGATGCACGAAGATGCACGATGATGCACGAAGATGAACGAAGATGCACGAAGATGCACGAAGATGCACAAAGATGCACGAAGATGCACGAAGATGCACGAAGATGCACGAAGAGGCACGAAGATGAACGAAGATGAACGAAGATGAACGAAGATAAACGAAGATGAACGAAGATGAACGAAGATGCACGAAGATGCACGAAGATGCACGAAGATGCACGAAGATGAACGAAGATGCACGAAAATGAACGAAGATGCACGAAGTTGCACGAAGATGCACGAAGATGCACGAAGATGCACGAAGATGCACGAAGATGAACGATGATGCACGAAGATGAACGAAGATGCACGAAGATGCACGAAGATGCACGAAGATGCACGAAGATGCACAAAGATGCACGAAGATGCACGAAGATGCACGAAGATGCACGAAGATGCACGAAGATGCACGAAGATGCACGAAGATAAACGAAGATGAACGAAGATGAACGAAGATAAACGAAGATGAACGAAGATAAACGAAGATGAACGAAGATGAACGAAGATGAACGAAGATGCACGAAGATGCACGAAGATGCACGAAGATGCACGAAGATGCACGAAGATGCACGAAGATGCACGAAGATGCACGAAGATGCACGAAGATGCACGAAGATGCACGAAGATGCACGAAGATGCACGAAGATGCACGAAGATGCACGAAGATGAACGAAGATGCACGAAGATGAACGAAGTTGCACGAAGATGCACGAAGATGCACGAAGATTCACGAAGATGCACGAAGATGCACGAAGATGCACGAAGATGAACGAAGTTGCACGAAGAAAGAAAGAAAGAAAGAATTTATTGGTGCTTGTCAAACTACAGTTTTTACACATGTCAAAATAATTTGAAAATAAAATTGTAAAATTAGATTATTTTTTGTCATTCGAGTCTAGACATAGTGAATTTAAATAAAAACAGGTACGTAGTCAATTTACAATGTTCCTGTGTCAGTACAACTCACAAGAAAAAAAAAACATATCAAACCACAATAAGGACAAGATTTGATCTTACAATTTAAAAAAGGCTATCACAGTTTATATATTCTTCATAATTATAAAATGCTTTGTTTAAGAGCATATTTTTTATCGTAGCAGAGAATTTCATAGGAGGTAATGCTATGATTTCTTTTGGAATTTTTGCAAGGAATACAGGACCATAATAATTTGGAGCAATCCTTGAACATTTAAGTCTGAGGAATTCATTATGAATGGTGTTTTTGTTTCGGGTATTGTAGTCATGTATGTCACTGTTTAGAGGGTATTTGTTTCGGTTTTTGTATGCATACATAATGCATTCATAAATATATCGTCCAGGAATGGTGTGGATCTTATTTTCAATGAATTTTTGTTTAACATCTGCCCTGTAGGGAAGATCTGTTAATAATCGAACAGCTCTTCTTTGTATACCAAAAACTGTGTTACTATGACAGGAGTGCCCCCACGCCAAAATTGCGTAGCAACCTATTGATTGAAATAATGCATGATAAGCTTGCCAACATACTTCAGAGTTCGCTACAGTTTTTAGTTTCCTTAGAAGAAATATATTTTTTGAAAGCTTCTTTGCAACTGAGTCGAAGATGCACGAAGATGCACGAAGATGCACGAAGATGCACGAAGATGCACGAAGATGAACGAAGATGAACGAAGATGAACGAAGATGCACGAAGATGCACGAAGATGCACGAAGATGCACGAAGATGCACGAAGATGCACGAAGATGCACGAAGATGCACGAGGATGCACAAAGATGCACGAAGATGCACGAAGATGAACGAAGATGAACGAAGATAAACGAAGATGAACGAAGATGAACGAAGATGAACGAAGATGCACGAAGATGCACGAAGATGCACGAAGATGCACGAAGATGCACGAAGATGCACGAAGATGCACGAAGATGAACGATGATGCACGAAGATGAACGGAGATGCACGAAGATGCACGAAGATGCACGAAGATGCACGAAGATGCACGAAGATGCACAAAGGTGTACGAAGATGCACGAAGATGCACGAAGATGCACGAAGATGCACGAAGATGCACGAAGATGCACGAAGATGCACGAAGATGCACGAAGATGCACGAAGATGCACGAAGATGCACGAAGATGCACGAAGATGCACGAAGATGCACGAAGATGAACGAAGATGCACGAAGATGAACGAAGATGCACGAAGATGCACGAAGATGCACGAAGATGAACGAAGATGAACGAAGATGAACGGAGATGAACGAAGATAAACGAAGATGAACGAAGATGAACGAAGATGCACGAAGATGCACGAAAATGCACGATGATGCACGAAGATGAACGAAGATGCACGAAGATGCACGAAGATGCACAAAGATGCACGAAGTTGCACGAAGATGCACGAAGATGCACGAAGATGCACGAAGATGAACGAAGATGAACGAAGATGAACGAAGATGAACGAAGATAAACGAAGATGAACGAAGATGAACGAAGATGCACGAAGATGCACGAAGATGCACGAAGATGCACGAAGATGCACGAAGATGAACGAAGATGAACGAAGATGAACGAAGATAAACGAAGATGAACGAAGATGAACGAAGATGAACGAAGATGCACGAAGATGCACGAAGATGCACGAAGATGCACGAAGATGCACGAAGATGCACGAAGATGCACGAAGATGCACGCAGATGCACGAAGATGCACGAAGATGCACGAAGATGCACGAAGATGCACGAAGATGAACGAAGATGCACGAAGATACACGAACATGAACGAAGATGAACGAAGATAAACGAAGATGAACGAAGATGAACGAAGATGAACGAAGATGCACGAAGATGCACGAAGATGCACGAAGATGCACGAAGATGCACGAAGATGAACGAAGATGCACGAAGATGAACGAAGATGCACGAAATTGCACGAAGATGCACGAAGATGCACGAAGATGCACGAAGATGCACGAAGATGCACAAAGATGCACGAAGATGCACGAAGATGAACGGAGATGCACGAAGATGCACGAAGATGCACGAAGATGCACAAAGATTCACGAAGATGCACGAAGATGCACGAAGATGCACGAAGATGCACGAAGATGCACGAAGATGCACGAAGATGAACGATGATGCACGAAGATGAACGGAGATGCACGAAGATGCACGAAGATGCACGAAGATGCACGAAGATGCACAAAGATGCACGAAGATGCACGAAGATGCACGAAGATGAACGAAGATGAACGAAGATGCACGAAGATGCACGAAGATGCACGAAGATGAACGATGATGCACGAAGATGAACGGAGATGCACGAAGATGCACGAAGATGCACGAAGATGCACAAAGATTCACGAAGATGCACGAAGATGCACGAAGATGCACGAAGATGCACGAAGATGCACGAAGATGCACGAAGATGAACGATGATGCACGAAGATGAACGGAGATGCACGAAGATGCACGAAGATGCACGAAGATGCACGAAGATGCACAAAGATGCACGAAGATGCACGAAGATGCACGAAGATGCACGAAGATGCACGAAGATGCACGAAGATGAACGAAGATGAACGAAGATAAACGAAGATGAACGAAGATGAACGAAGATGAACGAAGATGCACGAAGATGCACGAAGATGCACGAAGATGCACGAAGATGCACGAAGATGCACGAAGATGCACGAAGATGCACGAAGTGCACGAAGATGCACGAAGATGCACGAAGATGCACGAAGATGAACGATGATGCACGAAGATAAACGAAGATGCACGAATATGCACGAAGATGCACAAACATGCACGAAGATGCACGAAGATGCACGAAGATGCACGAAGATGCACGAAGATGAACGAAGATGAACGAAGATGAACGAAGATAAACGAAGATGAACGAAGATGAACTAAGATGCACGAAGATGCACGAAGATGCACGAAGATGCACGAAGATGAACGAAGATGCACGAAGATGAACGAAGATGCACGAAGTTGCACTGGATGCACGAAGATGCACGAAGATGCACGAAGATGCACGAAGATGAACGATGATGCACGAAGATGAACGAAGATGCACGAAGATGCACGAAGATGCACGAAGATGCACAAAGATGCACGAAGATGCACGAAGATGCATGAAGATGCACGAAGATGCACGAAGATGCACGAAGATGCACGAAGATGAACGAAGATGAACGAAGATAAACGAAGATGAACGAAGATGAACGATGATGAACGAAGATGCACGAAGATGCACAAAGATGCACGAAGATGCACGAAGATGCACGAAGATGCACGAAGATGCACGAAGATGCACGAAGATGCACGAAGATGCACGAAGATGCACGAAGATGAACGAAGATGCACGAAGATGAACGAAGATGCACGAAGTTGTACGAAGATGCACGAAGATGCACGAAGATGCACGAAGATGCACGAAGATGCACGAAGATGCACGGAGATGCACGAAGATGCACGAAGATGAACGAAGATGCACGAAGATGAACGAAGATGCACGAAGTTGCACGAAGATGCACGAAGATGCACGAAGATGCACGAAGATGAACGATGATGCACGAAGATGAACGGAGATGCACGAAGATGCACGAAGATGCACGAAGATGCACAAAGATGCACGAAGATGCACGAAGATGCACGAAGATGCACGAAGATGCACGAAGATGCACGAAGATGCACGAAGATGCACGAAGATGCACGAAGATGCACGAAGATGAACGAAGATGAACGAAGATAAACGAAGATGAACGAAGATGAACGAAGATGAACGAAGATGCACGAAGATGCACGAAGATGCACGAAGATGTACGAAGATGCACGAAGATGCACGAAGATGCACGAAGATGCACGAAGATGCACGAAGTTGCACGAAGATGCACGAAGATGCACGAAGATGCACGAAGATGCACGAAGATGCACGAAGATGAACGAAGATGCACGAAGATGAACGAAGATGCACGAAGATGCACGAAGATGCACGAAGATGCACGAAGATGCACGAAGATGAACGAAGATGAACGAAGATGAACGAAGATAAACGAAGATGAACGAAGATGAACGAAGATGCACGAAGATGCACGAAGATGCACGATGATGCACGAAGATGAACGAAGATGCACGAAGATGCACGAAGATGCACAAAGATGCACGAAGATGCACGAAGATGCACGAAGATGCACGAAGATGCACGAAGATGCACGAAGATGCACGAAGATGCACGAAGATGCACGAAGATGAACGATGATGCACGAAGATGAACGAAGATGCACGAAGATGCACGAAGATGCACGAGAATGCACAAAGATGCACGAAGATGCACGAAGATGCACGAAGATGCACGAAGATGCACGAAGATGCACGAAGATGCACGAAGATGCACGAAGATGAACGATGATGCACGAAGATGAACGAAGATGCACGAAGATGCACGAAGATGCACGAAGATGCACGAAGATGCACGAAGATGCACAAAGATGCACGAAGATGCACGAAGATGCACGAAGATGCACGAAGATGCACGAAGATGAACGAAGATGAACGGAGATGAACGAGGATAAACGAAGATGAACGAAGATGAACGAAGATGAACGAAGATGCACGAAGATGCACGAAGATGCACGAAGATGAACGAAGATGAACGAAGATGAACGAAGATGAACGAAGATGCACGAAGATGCACGAAGATGCACGAAGATGAACGAAGATGCACGAAGATGAACGAAGATGGACGAAGTTGCACGAAGATGCACGAAGATGAACGAAGATGAACGAAGATGAACGAAGATGAACGAAGATGCACGAAGATGAACGAAGATGCACGAAGTTGCACGAAGATGCACGAAGATGCACGAAGATGCACGAAGATGAACGAAGATGAACGAAGATGCACGAAGATGAACGAAGATGGACGAAGTTGCACGAAGATGCACGAAAATGAACGAAGATGAACGAAGATGAACGAAGATGAACGAAGATGAACGAAGATGCACGAAGATGCACGAAGATGCACGAAGATGAACGAAGATGAACGAAGATGAACGAAGATGAACGAAGATGAACGAAGATGAACGAAGATGAACGAAGATAAACGAAGATGAACGAAGATGAACGAAGATGAACGAAGATGCACGAAGATGCACGAAGATGCACGAAGATGCACGAAGATGCACGAAGATGCACGAAGATGCACGAAGATGCACGAAGTGCACGAAGATGCACGAAGATGCACGAAGATGCACGAAGATGCACGAAGATGAACGATGATGCACGAAGATGAACGAAGATGCACGAATATGCACGAAGATGCACAAACATGCACGAAGATGCACGAAGATGCACGAAGATGCACGAAGATGCACGAAGATGAACGAAGATGAACGAAGATGAACGAAGATAAACGAAGATGAACGAAGATGAACGAAGATGCACGAAGATGCACGTAGATGCACGAAGATGCACGAAGATGAACGAAGATGCACGAAGATGAACGAAGATGCACGAAGTTGCACTGGATGCACGAAGATGCACGAAGATGCACGAAGATGAACGATGATGCACGAAGATGAACGAAGATGCACGAAGATGCACGAAGATGCACGAAGATGCACAAAGATGCACGAAGATGCACGAAGATGCATGAAGATGCACGAAGATGCACGAAGATGCACGAAGATGCACGAAGATGAACGAAGATGAACGAAGATAAACAAAGATGAACGAAGATGAACGATGATGAACGAAGATGCACGAAGATGCACGAAGATGCACGAAGATGCACGAAGATGCACGAAGATGCACGAAGATGCACGAAGATGCACGAAGATGCACGAAGATGCACGAAGATGCACGAAGATGCACGAAGATGCACGAAGATGCACGAAGATGAACGAAGATGCACGAAGATGAACGAAGATGCACGAAGTTGCACGAAGATGCACGAAGATGCACGAAGATGCACGAAGATGCACGAAGATGCACGGAGATGCACGAAGATGCACGAAGATGCACGAAGATGAACGAAGAGGCACGAAGATGAACGAAGATGCACGAAGTTGCACGAAGATGCACGAAGATGCACGAAGATGCACGAAGATGAACGATGATGCACGAAGATGAACGGAGATGAACGAAGATGAACGAAGATGAACGAAGATGAACGAAGATGAACGAAGATGAACGAAGATGCACGAAGATGCACGAAGATGCACGAAGATGCACGAAGATGCACGAAGATGAACGAAGATGGACGAAGTTGCACGAAGATGCACGAAGATGAACGAAGATGAACGAAGATGCACGAAGATGCACGAAGATGCACGAAGATGCACGAAGATGCACGAAGATGCACGAAGATGCACGAAGATGCACGAAGATGCACGAAGATGAACGAAGATGCACGAAGATGAACGAAGATGCACGAAGATGCACGAAGATGCACGAAGATGAACGAAGATGAACGAAGATGAACGGAGATGAACGAAGATAAACGAAGATGAACGAAGATGAACGAAGATGCACGAAGATGCACGAAAATGCACGATGATGCACGAAGATGAACGAAGATGCAAGAAGATGCACGAAGATGCACAAAGATGCACGAAGTTGCACGAAGATGCACGAAGATGCACGAAGATGCACGAAGATGAACGAAGATGAACGAAGATGAACGAAGATGAACGAAGATAAACGAAGATGAACGAAGATGAACGAAGATGCACGAAGATGCACGAAGATGCACGAAGATGCACGAAGATGAACGAAGATGAACGAAGATGAACGAAGATAAACGAAGATGAACGAAGATGAACGAAGATGAACGAAGATGCACGAAGATGCACGAAGATGCACGAAGATGCACGAAGATGCACGAAGATGCACGAAGATGCACGAAGATGCACGCAGATGCACGAAGATGCACGAAGATGCACGAAGATGCACGAAGATGCACGAAGATGAACGAAGATGCACGAAGATACACGAACATGAACGAAGATGAACGAAGATAAACGAAGATGAACGAAGATGAACGAAGATGAACGAAGATGCACGAAGATGCACGAAGATGCACGAAGATGCACGAAGATGCACGAAGATGAACGAAGATGCACGAAGATGAACGAAGATGCACGAAATTGCACGAAGATGCACGAAGATGCACGAAGATGCACGAAGATGCACGAAGATGCACGAAGATGCACAAAGATGCACGAAGATGCACGAAGATGAACGGAGATGCACGAAGATGCACGAAGATGCACGAAGATGCACAAAGATTCACGAAGATGCACGAAGATGCACGAAGATGCACGAAGATGCACGAAGATGCACGAAGATGCACGAAGATGAACGATGATGCACGAAGATGAACGGAGATGCACGAAGATGCACGAAGATGCACGAAGATGCACGAAGATGCACAAAGATGCACGAAGATGCACGAAGATGCACGAAGATGAACGAAGATGAACGAAGATGCACGAAGATGCACGAAGATGCACGAAGATGAACGATGATGCACGAAGATGAACGGAGATGCACGAAGATGCACGAAGATGCACGAAGATGCACAAAGATTCACGAAGATGCACGAAGATGCACGAAGATGCACGAAGATGCACGAAGATGCACGAAGATGCACGAAGATGAACGATGATGCACGAAGATGAACGGAGATGCACGAAGATGCACGAAGATGCACGAAGATGCACGAAGATGCACAAAGATGCACGAAGATGCACGAAGATGCACGAAGATGCACGAAGATGCACGAAGATGCACGAAGATGAACGAAGATGAACGAAGATAAACGAAGATGAACGAAGATGAACGAAGATGAACGAAGATGCACGAAGATGCACGAAGATGCACGAAGATGCACGAAGATGCACGAAGATGCACGAAGATGCACGAAGATGCACGAAGTGCACGAAGATGCACGAAGATGCACGAAGATGCACGAAGATGAACGATGATGCACGAAGATGAACGAAGATGCACGAATATGCACGAAGATGCACAAACATGCACGAAGATGCACGAAGATGCACGAAGATGCACGAAGATGCACGAAGATGAACGAAGATGAACGAAGATGAACGAAGATAAACGAAGATGAACGAAGATGAACTAAGATGCACGAAGATGCACGAAGATGCACGAAGATGCACGAAGATGAACGAAGATGCACGAAGATGAACGAAGATGCACGAAGTTGCACTGGATGCACGAAGATGCACGAAGATGCACGAAGATGCACGAAGATGAACGATGATGCACGAAGATGAACGAAGATGCACGAAGATGCACGAAGATGCACGAAGATGCACAAAGATGCACGAAGATGCACGAAGATGCATGAAGATGCACGAAGATGCACGAAGATGCACGAAGATGCACGAAGATGAACGAAGATGAACGAAGATAAACGAAGATGAACGAAGATGAACGATGATGAACGAAGATGCACGAAGATGCACGAAGATGCACGAAGATGCACGAAGATGCACGAAGATGCACGAAGATGCACGAAGATGCACGAAGATGCACGAAGATGCACGAAGATGCACGAAGATGAACGAAGATGCACGAAGATGAACGAAGATGCACGAAGTTGTACGAAGATGCACGAAGATGCACGAAGATGCACGAAGATGCACGAAGATGCACGAAGATGCACGGAGATGCACGAAGATGCACGAAGATGAACGAAGATGCACGAAGATGAACGAAGATGCACGAAGTTGCACGAAGATGCACGAAGATGCACGAAGATGCACGAAGATGAACGATGATGCACGAAGATGAACGGAGATGCACGAAGATGCACGAAGATGCACGAAGATGCACAAAGATGCACGAAGATGCACGAAGATGCACGAAGATGCACGAAGATGCACGAAGATGCACGAAGATGCACGAAGATGCACGAAGATGCACGAAGATGCACGAAGATGCACGAAGATGAACGAAGATGAACGAAGATAAACGAAGATGAACGAAGATGAACGAAGATGAACGAAGATGCACGAAGATGCACGAAGATGCACGAAGATGTACGAAGATGCACGAAGATGCACGAAGATGCACGAAGATGCACGAAGATGCACGAAGTTGCACGAAGATGCACGAAGATGCACGAAGATGCACGAAGATGCACGAAGATGCACGAAGATGAACGAAGATGCACGAAGATGAACGAAGATGCACGAAGATGCACGAAGATGCACGAAGATGCACGAAGATGCACGAAGATGAACGAAGATGAACGAAGATGAACGAAGATAAACGAAGATGAACGAAGATGAACGAAGATGCACGAAGATGCACGAAGATGCACGATGATGCACGAAGATGAACGAAGATGCACGAAGATGCACGAAGATGCACAAAGATGCACGAAGATGCACGAAGATGCACGAAGATGCACGAAGATGCACGAAGATGCACGAAGATGCACGAAGATGCACGAAGATGCACGAAGATGAACGATGATGCACGAAGATGAACGAAGATGCACGAAGATGCACGAAGATGCACGAGAATGCACAAAGATGCACGAAGATGCACGAAGATGCACGAAGATGCACGAAGATGCACGAAGATGCACGAAGATGCACGAAGATGCACGAAGATGAACGATGATGCACGAAGATGAACGAAGATGCACGAAGATGCACGAAGATGCACGAAGATGCACGAAGATGCACGAAGATGCACAAAGATGCACGAAGATGCACGAAGATGCACGAAGATGCACGAAGATGCACGAAGATGAACGAAGATGAACGGAGATGAACGAGGATAAACGAAGATGAACGAAGATGAACGAAGATGAACGAAGATGCACGAAGATGCACGAAGATGCACGAAGATGAACGAAGATGAACGAAGATGAACGAAGATGAACGAAGATGCACGAAGATGCACGAAGATGCACGAAGATGAACGAAGATGCACGAAGATGAACGAAGATGGACGAAGTTGCACGAAGATGCACGAAGATGAACGAAGATGAACGAAGATGAACGAAGATGAACGAAGATGAACGAAGATGCACGAAGATGAACGAAGATGCACGAAGTTGCACGAAGATGCACGAAGATGCACGAAGATGCACGAAGATGAACGAAGATGAACGAAGATGCACGAAGATGAACGAAGATGGACGAAGTTGCACGAAGATGCACGAAAATGAACGAAGATGAACGAAGATGAACGAAGATGAACGAAGATGAACGAAGATGAACGAAGATGCACGAAGATGCACGAAGATGCACGAAGATGAACGAAGATGAACGAAGATGAACGAAGATGAACGAAGATGAACGAAGATGAACGAAGATGAACGAAGATGAACGAAGATAAACGAAGATGAACGAAGATGAACGAAGATGAACGAAGATGCACGAAGATGCACGAAGATGCACGAAGATGCACGAAGATGCACGAAGATGCACGAAGTGCACGAAGATGCACGAAGATGCACGAAGATGCACGAAGATGCACGAAGATGAACGATGATGCACGAAGATGAACGAAGATGCACGAATATGCACGAAGATGCACAAACATGCACGAAGATGCACGAAGATGCACGAAGATGCACGAAGATGCACGAAGATGAACGATGATGAACGAAGATGAACGAAGATGAACGAAGATAAACGAAGATGAACGAAGATGAACGAAGATGCACGAAGATGCACGAAGATGCACGAAGATGCACGAAGATGAACGAAGATGCACGAAGATGAACGAAGATGCACGAAGTTGCACTGGATGCACGAAGATGCACGAAGATGCACGAAGATGAACGATGATGCACGAAGATGAACGAAGATGCACGAAGATGCACGAAGATGCACGAAGATGCACGAAGATGCACGAAGATGCACGAAGATGCATGAAGATGCACGAAGATGCACGAAGATGCACGAAGATGCACGAAGATGAACGAAGATGAACGAAGATAAACAAAGATGAACGAAGATGAACGATGATGAACGAAGATGCACGAAGATGCACGAAGATGCACGAAGATGCACGAAGATGCACGAAGATGCACGAAGATGCACGAAGATGCACGAAGATGCACGAAGATGCACGAAGATGCACGAAGATGCACGAAGATGCACGAAGATGAACGAAGATGCACGAAGATGAACGAAGATGCACGAAGTTGCACGAAGATGCACGAAGATGCACGAAGATGCACGAAGATGCACGAAGATGCACGGAGATGCACGAAGATGCACGAAGATGCACGAAGATGAACGAAGAGGCACGAAGATGAACGAAGATGCACGAAGTTGCACGAAGATGCACGAAGATGCACGAAGATGCACGAAGATGAACGATGATGCACGAAGATGAACGGAGATGAACGAAGATGAACGAAGATGAACGAAGATGAACGAAGATGAACGAAGATGAACGAAGATGCACGAAGATGCACGAAGATGCACGAAGATGCACGAAGATGCACGAAGATGAACGAAGATGGACGAAGTTGCACGAAGATGCACGAAGATGAACGCAGATGAACGAAGATGAACGAAGATGAACGAAGATGAACGAAGATGAACGAAGATGAACGAAGATGCACGAAGATGCACGAAGATGCACGAAGATGCACGAAGATGAACGATGATGCACGAAGATGAACGAAGATGCACGAATATGCTCGAAGATGCACAAACATGCACGAAGATGCACGAAGATGCACGAAGATGCACGAAGATGCACGAAGATGAACGAAGATGAACGAAGATGAACGAAGATGAACGAAGATAAACGAAGATGAACGAAGATGAACGAAGATGCACGAAGATGCACGAAGATGCACGAAGATGCACGAAGATGCACGAAGATGAACGAAGATGCACGAAGATGAACGAAGATGCACGAAGTTGCACTGGATGCACGAAGATGCACGAAGATGCACGAAGATGAACGATGATGCACGAAGATGCACGAAGATGCACGAAGATGAACGAAGATGCACGAAGATGAACGAAGATGCACGAAGTTGCACGAAGATGCACGAAGATGCACGAAGATGCACGAAGATGCACGAAGATGCACGGAGATGCACGAAGATGCACGAAGATGCACGAAGATGAACGAAGATGCACGAAGATGAACGAAGATGCACGAAGTTGCACGAAGATGCACGAAGATGCACGAAGATGCACGAAGATGAACGATGATGCACGAAGATGAACGGAGATGCACGAAGATGCACGAAGATGCACGAAGATGCACAAAGATGCACGAAGATGCACGAAGATGCACGAAGATGCACGAATATGCACGAAGATGCACGAAGATGCACGAAGATGAACGAAGATGAACGAAGATAAACGAAGATGAACGAAGATTAACGAAGATGAACGAAGATGAACGAAGATGCACGAAGATGCACGAAGATGCACGAAGATGAACGAAGATGAACGAAGATAAACGAAGATGAACGAAGATGAACGAAGATGAACGAAGATGAACGAAGATGAACGAAGATGCACGAAGATGCACGAAGATGCACGATGATGCACGAAGATGAACGAAGATGCACGAAGATGCACGAAGATGCACAAAGATGCACGAAGATGCACGAAGATGCACGAAGATGCACGAAGATGCACGAAGATGCACGAAGATGCACGAAGATGCACGAAGATGCACGAAGATGAACGATGATGCACGAAGATGAACGAAGATGCACGAAGATGCACGAAGATGCACGAGAATGCACAAAGATGCACGAAGATGCACGAAGATGCACGAAGATGCACGAAGATGCACGAAGATGCACGAAGATGCACGAAGATGAACGATGATGCACGAAGATGAACGAAGATGCACGAAGATGCACGAAGATGCACGAAGATGCACGAAGATGCACGAAGATGCACAAAGATGCACGAAGATGCACGAAGATGCACGAAGATGCACGAAGATGCACGAAGATGAACGAAGATGAACGAAGATGAACGAGGATAAACGAAGATGAACGAAGATGAACGAAGATGAACGAAGATGCACGAAGATGCACGAAGATGAACGAAGATGAACGAAGATGAACGAAGATGAACGAAGATGCACGAAGATGCACGAAGATGCACGAAGATGCACGAAGATGAACGAAGATGCACGAAGATGAACGAAGATGGACGAAGTTGCACGAAGATGCACGAAGATGAACGAAGATGAACGAAGATGAACGAAGATGAACGAAGATGAACGAAGATGCACGAAGATGAACGAAGATGCACGAAGTTGCACGAAGATGCACGAAGATGCACGAAGATGCACGAAGATGAACGAAGATGAACGAAGATGCACGAAGATGAACGAAGATGGACGAAGTTGCACGAAGATGCACGAAAATGAACGAAGATGAACGAAGATGAACGAAGATGAACGAAGATGAACGAAGATGAACGAAGATGCACGAAGATGCACGAAGATGCACGAAGATGAACGAAGATGAACGAAGATGAACGAAGATGAACGAAGATGAACGAAGATGAACGAAGATGAACGAAGATAAACGAAGATGAACGAAGATGAACGAAGATGAACGAAGATGCACGAAGATGCACGAAGATGCACGAAGATGCACGAAGATGCACGAAGATGCACGAAGATGCACGAAGATGCACGAAGTGCACGAAGATGCACGAAGATGCACGAAGATGCACGAAGATGCACGAAGATGAACGATGATGCACGAAGATGAACGAAGATGCACGAATATGCACGAAGATGCACAAACATGCACGAAGATGCACGAAGATGCACGAAGATGCACGAAGATGCACGAAGATGAACGAAGATGAACGAAGATGAACGAAGATAAACGAAGATGAACGAAGATGAACGAAGATGCACGAAGATGCACGAAGATGCACGAAGATGCACGAAGATGAACGAAGATGCACGAAGATGAACGAAGATGCACGAAGTTGCACTGGATGCACGAAGATGCACGAAGATGCACGAAGATGAACGATGATGCACGAAGATGAACGAAGATGCACGAAGATGCACGAAGATGCACGAAGATGCACAAAGATGCACGAAGATGCACGAAGATGCATGAAGATGCACGAAGATGCACGAAGATGCACGAAGATGCACGAAGATGAACGAAGATGAACGAAGATAAACAAAGATGAACGAAGATGAACGATGATGAACGAAGATGCACGAAGATGCACGAAGATGCACGAAGATGCACGAAGATGCACGAAGATGCACGAAGATGCACGAAGATGCACGAAGATGCACGAAGATGCACGAAGATGCACGAAGATGCACGAAGATGCACGAAGATGCACGAAGATGAACGAAGATGCACGAAGATGAACGAAGATGCACGAAGTTGCACGAAGATGCACGAAGATGCACGAAGATGCACGAAGATGCACGAAGATGCACGAAGATGCACGAAGATGCACGAAGATGCACGAAGATGCACGAAGATGCACGAAGATGCACGAAGATGCACGAAGATGCACGAAGATGCACGAAGATGCACGAAGATGAACGAAGATGCACGAAGATGAACGAAGATGCACGAAGTTGCACGAAGATGCACGAAGATGCACGAAGATGCACGAAGATGCACGAAGATGCACGGAGATGCACGAAGATGCACGAAGATGCACGAAGATGAACGAAGAGGCACGAAGATGAACGAAGATGCACGAAGTTGCACGAAGATGCACGAAGATGCACGAAGATGCACGAAGATGAACGATGATGCACGAAGATGAACGGAGATGAACGAAGATGAACGAAGATGAACGAAGATGAACGAAGATGAACGAAGATGCACGAAGATGAACGAAGATGCACGAAGTTGCACGAAGATGCACGAAGATGCACGAAGATGCACGAAGATGCACGAAGATGCACGGAGATGCACGAAGATGCACGAAGATGCACGAAGATGAACGAAGATGCACGAAGATGAACGAAGATGCACGAAGTTGCACGAAGATGCACGAAGATGCACGAAGATGCACGAAGATGAACGATGATGCACGAAGATGAACGGAGATGCACGAAGATGCACGAAGATGCACGAAGATGCACAAAGATGCACGAAGATGCACGAAGATGCACGAAGATGCACGAAGATGCACGAAGATGCACGAAGATGCACGAAGATGAACGAAGATGAACGAAGATAAACGAAGATGAACGAAGATGAACGAAGATGAACGAAGATGCACGAAGATGCACGAAGATGCACGAAGATGTACGAAGATGCACGAAGATGCACGAAGATGCACGAAGATGCACGAAGATGCACGAAGTTGCACGAAGATGCACGAAGATGTACGAAGATGCACGAAGATGCACGAAGATGAACGAAGATGCACGAAGATGAACGAAGATGCACGAAGATGCACGAAGATGCACGAAGATGAACGAAGATGAACGGAGATGAACGAAGATAAACGAAGATGAACGAAGATGAACGAAGATGCACGAAGATGCACGAAGATGCACGATGATGCACGAAGATGAACGAAGATGCACGAAGATGCACGAAGATGCACAAAGATGCACGAAGATGCACGAAGATGCACGAAGATGCACGAAGATGAACGAAGATGAACGAAGATGAACGAAGATAAACGAAGATGAACGAAGATGAACGAAGATGCACGAAGATGCACGAAGATGCACGAAGATGAACGAAGATGCACGAAGATGAACGAAGATGCACGAAGTTGCACGAAGATGCACGAAGATGCACGAAGATGCACGAAGATGCACGAAGATGAACGATGATGCACGAAGATGAACGAAGATGCACGAAGATGCACGAAGATGCACGAAGATGCACGAAGATGCACGAAGATGCACGAAGATGCACAAAGATGCACGAAGATGCACGAAGATGCACGAAGATGCACGAAGATGCACGAAGATGAACGAAGATGAACGAAGATGAACGAAGATAAACGAAGATGAACGAAGATGAACGAAGATGAACGAAGATGCACGAAGATGCACGAAGATGCACGAAGATGCACGAAGATGCACGAAGATGCACGAAGATGCACGAAGATGCACGAAGATGCACGAAGATGAACGAAGATGCACGAAGATGAACGAAGATGCACGAAGTTGCACGAAGATGCACAAAGATGCACGAAGATGCACGAAGATGAACGAAGATGAACGAAGATGAACGAAGATGAACGAAGATGCACGAAGATGAACGAAGATGCACGAAGTTGCACGAAGATGCACGAAGATGCACGAAGATGCACGAAGATGAACGAAGATGAACGAAGATGCACGAAGATGAACGAAGATGGACGAAGTTGCACGAAGATGCACGAAGATGAACGAAGATGAACGAAGATGAACGAAGATGAACGAAGATGAACGAAGATGAACGAAGATGCACGAAGATGCACGAAGATGCACGAAGATGAACGAAGATGAACGAAGATGAACGAAGATGAACGAAGATGAACGAAGATGAACGAAGATGAACGAAGATGAACGAAGATGAACGAAGATAAACGAAGATGAACGAAGATGAACGAAGATGAACGAAGATGCACGAAGATGCACGAAGATGCACGAAGATGCACGAAGATGCACGAAGATGCACGAAGATGCACGAAGTGCACGAAGATGCACGAAGATGCACGAAGATGCACGAAGATGCACGAAAATGAACGATGATGCACGAAGATGAACGAAGATGCACGAATATGCTCGAAGATGCACAAACATGCACGAAGATGCACGAAGATGCACGAAGATGCACGAAGATGAACGAAGATGAACGAAGATGAACGAAGATAAACGAAGATGAACGAAGATGAACGAAGATGCACGAAGATGCACGAAGATGCACGAAGATGCACGAAGATGCACGAAGATGAACGAAGATGCACGAAGATGAACGAAGATGCACGAAGTTGCACTGGATGCACGAAGATGCACGAAGATGCACGAAGATGAACGATGATGCACGAAGATGAACGAAGATGCACGAAGATGCACGAAGATGCACGAAGATGCACAAAGATGCACGAAGATGCACGAAGATGCATGAAGATGCACGAAGATGCACGAAGATGCACGAAGATGCACGAAGATGAACGAAGATGAACGAAGATAAACAAAGATGAACGAAGATGAACGATGATGAACGAAGATGCACGAAGATGCACGAAGATGCACGAAGATGCACGAAGATGCACGAAGATGCACGAAGATGCACGAAGATGCACGAAGATGCACGAAGATGCACGAAGATGAACGAAGATGCACGAAGATGAACGAAGATGCACGAAGTTGCACGAAGATGCACGAAGATGCACGAAGATGCACGAAGATGCACGAAGATGCACGGAGATGCACGAAGATGCACGAAGATGCACGAAGATGAACGAAGATGCACGAAGATGAACGAAGATGCACGAAGTTGCACGAAGATGCACGAAGATGCACGAAGATGCACGAAGATGAACGATGATGCACGAAGATGAACGGAGATGCACGAAGATGCACGAAGATGCACGAAGATGCACAAAGATGCACGAAGATGCACGAAGATGCACGAAGATGCACGAAGATGCACGAAGATGCACGAAGATGCACGAAGATGCACGAAGATGAACGAAGATGAACGAAGATAAACGAAGATGAACGAAGATGAACGAAGATGAACGAAGATGAACGAAGATGCACGAAGATGCACGAAGATGCACGAAGATGAACGATGATGCACGAAGATGAACGAAGATGCACGAAGATGCACGAAGATGCACGAAGATGCACGAAGATGCACGAAGATGCACAAAGATGCACGAAGATGCACGAAGATGCACGAAGATGCACGAAGATGCACGAAGATGAACGAAGATGAACGAAGATGAACGAAGATAAACGAAGATGAACGAAGATGAACGAAGATGCACGAAGATGCACGAAGATGCACGAAGATGCACGAAGATGCACGAAGATGCACGAAGATGCACGAAGATGCACGAAGATGAACGAAGATGCACGAAGATGAACGAAGATGCACGAAGTTGCACGAAGATGCACAAAGATGCACGAAGATGCACGAAGATGAACGAAGATGAACGAAGATGAACGAAGATGAACGAAGATGCACGAAGATGCACGAAGATGCACGAAGATGCACGAAGATGAACGAAGATGCACGAAGATGTACGAAGATGCACGAAGATGCACGAAGATGAACGATGATGCACGAAGATGAACGGAGATGCACGAAGATGCACAAGATGCACAAAGATGCACGAAGATGCACGAAGATGCACGAAGATGCACGAAGATGCACGAAGATGCACGAAGATGCACGAAGATGCACGAAGATGAACGAAGATGCACGAAGATGAACGAAGATGAACGAAGATAAACGAAGATGAACGAAGATGAACGAAGATGAACGAAGATGCACGAAGATGCACGAAGATGCACGAAGATGTACGAAGATGCACGAAGATGCACGAAGATGCACGAAGATGCACGAAGATGCACGAAGATGCACGAAGATGCACGAAGATGCACGAAGATGCACGAAGATGAACGAAGATGCACGAAGATGAACGAAGATGCACGAAGATGCACGAAGATGCACGAAGATGAACGAAGATGCACGAAGATGCACGAAGATGCACGAAGATGCACGAAGATGCACGAAGATGCACGAAGATGCACGAAGATGCACGAAGATGAACGAAGATGCACGAAGATGAACGAAGATGCACGAAGTTGCACGAAGATGCACGAAGATGCACGAAGATGCACGAAGATGCACGAAGATGCACGGAGATGCACGAAGATGCACGAAGATGAACGAAGATGCACGAAGATGAACGAAGATGCACGAAGTTGCACGAAGATGCACGAAGATGCACGAAGATGCACGAAGATGAACGATGATGCACGAAGATGAACGGAGATGCACGAAGATGCACGAAGATGCACGAAGATGCATGAAGATGCACGAAGATGCACGAAGATGCACGAAGATGCACGAAGATGCACGAAGATGAACGAAGATGAACGAAGATAAACAAAGATGAACGAAGATGAACGATGATGAACGAAGATGCACGAAGATGCACGAAGATGCACGAAGATGCACGAAGATGCACGAAGATGCACGAAGATGCACGAAGATGCACGAAGATGCACGAAGATGCACGAAGATGAACGAAGATGCACGAAGATGAACGAAGATGCACGAAGTTGCACGAAGATGCACGAAGATGCACGAAGATGCACGAAGATGCACGGAGATGCACGAAGATGCACGAAGATGCACGAAGATGAACGAAGATGCACGAAGATGAACGAAGATGCACGAAGTTGCACGAAGATGCACGAAGATGCACGAAGATGCACGAAGATGAACGATGATGCACGAAGATGAACGGAGATGCACGAAGATGCACGAAGATGCACGAAGATGCACAAAGATGCACGAAGATGCACGAAGATGCACGAAGATGCACGAAGATGCACGAAGATGCACGAAGATGAACGAAGATGAACGAAGATGAACGAAGATGAACGAAGATGAACGAAGATGCACGAAGATGCACGAAGATGCACGAAGATGAACGATGATGCACGAAGATGAACGAAGATGCACGAAGATGCACGAAGATGCACGAAGATGCACGAAGATGCACGAAGATGCACAAAGATGCACGAAGATGCACGAAGATGCACGAAGATGCACGAAGATGCACGAAGATGAACGAAGATGAACGAAGATGAACGAAGATAAACGAAGATGAACGAAGATGAACGAAGATGCACGAAGATGCACGAAGATGCACGAAGATGCACGAAGATGCACGAAGATGCACGAAGATGCACGAAGATGCACGAAGATGAACGAAGATGCACGAAGATGAACGAAGATGCACGAAGTTGCACGAAGATGCACAAAGATGCACGAAGATGCACGAAGATGAACGAAGATGAACGAAGATGAACGAAGATGAACGAAGATGCACGAAGATGCACGAAGATGCACGAAGATGCACGAAGATGAACGAAGATGCACGAAGATGTACGAAGATGCACGAAGATGCACGAAGATGAACGATGATGCACGAAGATGAACGGAGATGCACGAAGATGCACAAGATGCACAAAGATGCACGAAGATGCACGAAGATGCACGAAGATGCACGAAGATGCACGAAGATGCACGAAGATGCACGAAGATGCACGAAGATGAACGAAGATGCACGAAGATGAACGAAGATGAACGAAGATAAACGAAGATGAACGAAGATGAACGAAGATGAACGAAGATGCACGAAGATGCACGAAGATGCACGAAGATGTACGAAGATGCACGAAGATGCACGAAGATGCACGAAGATGCACGAAGATGCACGAAGATGCACGAAGATGCACGAAGATGCACGAAGATGCACGAAGATGAACGAAGATGCACGAAGATGAACGAAGATGCACGAAGATGCACGAAGATGCACGAAGATGAACGAAGATGCACGAAGATGCACGAAGATGCACGAAGATGCACGAAGATGCACGAAGATGCACGAAGATGCACGAAGATGCACGAAGATGAACGAAGATGCACGAAGATGAACGAAGATGCACGAAGTTGCACGAAGATGCACGAAGATGCACGAAGATGCACGAAGATGCACGAAGATGCACGGAGATGCACGAAGATGCACGAAGATGAACGAAGATGCACGAAGATGAACGAAGATGCACGAAGTTGCACGAAGATGCACGAAGATGCACGAAGATGCACGAAGATGAACGATGATGCACGAAGATGAACGGAGATGCACGAAGATGCACGAAGATGCACGAAGATGCATGAAGATGCACGAAGATGCACGAAGATGCACGAAGATGCACGAAGATGCACGAAGATGAACGAAGATGAACGAAGATAAACAAAGATGAACGAAGATGAACGATGATGAACGAAGATGCACGAAGATGCACGAAGATGCACGAAGATGCACGAAGATGCACGAAGATGCACGAAGATGCACGAAGATGCACGAAGATGCACGAAGATGCACGAAGATGAACGAAGATGCACGAAGATGAACGAAGATGCACGAAGTTGCACGAAGATGCACGAAGATGCACGAAGATGCACGAAGATGCACGGAGATGCACGAAGATGCACGAAGATGCACGAAGATGAACGAAGATGCACGAAGATGAACGAAGATGCACGAAGTTGCACGAAGATGCACGAAGATGCACGAAGATGCACGAAGATGAACGATGATGCACGAAGATGAACGGAGATGCACGAAGATGCACGAAGATGCACGAAGATGCACAAAGATGCACGAAGATGCACGAAGATGCACGAAGATGCACGAAGATGCACGAAGATGCACGAAGATGAACGAAGATGAACGAAGATAAACGAAGATGAACGAAGATGAACGAAGATGAACGAAGATGCACGAAGATGCACGAAGATGCACGAAGATGTACGAAGATGCACGAAGATGCACGAAGATGCACGAAGATGCACGAAGATGCACGAAGTTGCACGAAGATGCACGAAGATGCACGAAGATGCACGAAGATGCACGAAGATGCACGAAGATGAACGAAGATGCACGAAGATGAACGAAGATGCACGAAGATGCACGAAGATGCACGAAGATGCACGAAGATGAACGAAGATGAACGAAGATGAACGAAGATGAACGAAGATAAACGAAGATGAACGAAGATGAACGAAGATGCACGAAGATGCACGAAGATGCACGATGATGCACGAAGATGAACGAAGATGCACGAAGATGCACGAAGATGCACAAAGATGCACGAAGATGCACGAAGATGCACGAAGATGCACGAAGATGAACGAAGATGAACGAAGATGAACGAAGATAAACGAAGATGAACGAAGATGAACGAAGATGCACGAAGATGCACGAAGATGCACGAAGATGCACGAAGATGAACGAAGATGCACGAAGATGAACGAAGATGCACGAAGTTGCACGAAGATGCACGAAGATGCACGAAGATGCACGAAGATGCACGAAGATGAACGATGATGCACGAAGATGAACGAAGATGCACGAAGATGCACGAAGATGCACGAAGATGCACGAAGATGCACGAAGATGCACAAAGATGCACGAAGATGCACGAAGATGCACGAAGATGCACGAAGATGCACGAAGATGAACGAAGATGAACGAAGATGAACGAAGATAAACGAAGATGAACGAAGATGAACGAAGATGAACGAAGATGCACGAAGATGCACGAAGATGCACGAAGATGCACGAAGATGCACGAAGATGCACGAAGATGCACGAAGATGCACGAAGATGCACGAAGATGCACGAAGATGCACGAAGATGAACGAAGATGCACGAAGATGAACGAAGATGCACGAAGTTGCACGAAGATGCACAAAGATGCACGAAGATGCACGAAGATGAACGAAGATGAACGAAGATGAACGAAGATGCACGAAGATGCACGAAGATGCACGAAGATGAACGAAGATGCACGAAGATGTACGAAGATGCACGAAGATGCACGAAGATGAACGATGATGCACGAAGATGAACGGAGATGCACGAAGATGCACGAAGATGCACGAAGATGCACAAAGATGCACGAAGATGCACGAAGATGCACGAAGATGCACGAAGATGCACGAAGATGCACGAAGATGCACGAAGATGCACGAAGATGAACGAAGATGCACGAAGATGAACGAAGATGAACGAAGATAAACGAAGATGAACGAAGATGAACGAAGATGAACGAAGATGAACGAAGATGCACGAAGATGCACGAAGATGCACGAAGATGCACGAAGATGCACGAAGATGAACGAAGATGCACGAAGATGTACGAAGATGCACGAAGATGCACGAAGATGAACGATGATGCACGAAGATGAACGGAGATGCACGAAGATGCACAAGATGCACAAAGATGCACGAAGATGCACGAAGATGCACGAAGATGCACGAAGATGCACGAAGATGCACGAAGATGCACGAAGATGCACGAAGATGAACGAAGATGCACGAAGATGAACGAAGATGAACGAAGATAAACGAAGATGAACGAAGATGAACGAAGATGAACGAAGATGCACGAAGATGCACGAAGATGCACGAAGATGTACGAAGATGCACGAAGATGCACGAAGATGCACGAAGATGCACGAAGATGCACGAAGATGCACGAAGATGCACGAAGATGCACGAAGATGCACGAAGATGAACGAAGATGCACGAAGATGAACGAAGATGCACGAAGATGCACGAAGATGCACGAAGATGAACGAAGATGCACGAAGATGCACGAAGATGCACGAAGATGCACGAAGATGCACGAAGATGCACGAAGATGCACGAAGATGCACGAAGATGAACGAAGATGCACGAAGATGAACGAAGATGCACGAAGTTGCACGAAGATGCACGAAGATGCACGAAGATGCACGAAGATGCACGAAGATGCACGGAGATGCACGAAGATGCACGAAGATGAACGAAGATGCACGAAGATGAACGAAGATGCACGAAGTTGCACGAAGATGCACGAAGATGCACGAAGATGCACGAAGATGAACGATGATGCACGAAGATGAACGGAGATGCACGAAGATGCACGAAGATGCACGAAGATGCATGAAGATGCACGAAGATGCACGAAGATGCACGAAGATGCACGAAGATGCACGAAGATGAACGAAGATGAACGAAGATAAACAAAGATGAACGAAGATGAACGATGATGAACGAAGATGCACGAAGATGCACGAAGATGCACGAAGATGCACGAAGATGCACGAAGATGCACGAAGATGCACGAAGATGCACGAAGATGCACGAAGATGCACGAAGATGAACGAAGATGCACGAAGATGAACGAAGATGCACGAAGTTGCACGAAGATGCACGAAGATGCACGAAGATGCACGAAGATGCACGGAGATGCACGAAGATGCACGAAGATGCACGAAGATGAACGAAGATGCACGAAGATGAACGAAGATGCACGAAGTTGCACGAAGATGCACGAAGATGCACGAAGATGCACGAAGATGAACGATGATGCACGAAGATGAACGGAGATGCACGAAGATGCACGAAGATGCACGAAGATGCACAAAGATGCACGAAGATGCACGAAGATGCACGAAGATGCACGAAGATGCACGAAGATGCACGAAGATGAACGAAGATGAACGAAGATAAACGAAGATGAACGAAGATGAACGAAGATGAACGAAGATGCACGAAGATGCACGAAGATGCACGAAGATGTACGAAGATGCACGAAGATGCACGAAGATGCACGAAGATGCACGAAGATGCACGAAGTTGCACGAAGATGCACGAAGATGCACGAAGATGCACGAAGATGCACGAAGATGCACGAAGATGAACGAAGATGCACGAAGATGAACGAAGATGCACGAAGATGCACGAAGATGCACGAAGATGCACGAAGATGAACGAAGATGAACGAAGATGAACGAAGATGAACGAAGATAAACGAAGATGAACGAAGATGAACGAAGATGCACGAAGATGCACGAAGATGCACGATGATGCACGAAGATGAACGAAGATGCACGAAGATGCACGAAGATGCACAAAGATGCACGAAGATGCACGAAGATGCACGAAGATGCACGAAGATGAACGAAGATGAACGAAGATGAACGAAGATAAACGAAGATGAACGAAGATGAACGAAGATGCACGAAGATGCACGAAGATGCACGAAGATGCACGAAGATGAACGAAGATGCACGAAGATGAACGAAGATGCACGAAGTTGCACGAAGATGCACGAAGATGCACGAAGATGCACGAAGATGCACGAAGATGAACGATGATGCACGAAGATGAACGAAGATGCACGAAGATGCACGAAGATGCACGAAGATGCACGAAGATGCACGAAGATGCACAAAGATGCACGAAGATGCACGAAGATGCACGAAGATGCACGAAGATGCACGAAGATGAACGAAGATGAACGAAGATGAACGAAGATAAACGAAGATGAACGAAGATGAACGAAGATGAACGAAGATGCACGAAGATGCACGAAGATGCACGAAGATGCACGAAGATGCACGAAGATGCACGAAGATGCACGAAGATGCACGAAGATGCACGAAGATGCACGAAGATGCACGAAGATGAACGAAGATGCACGAAGATGAACGAAGATGCACGAAGTTGCACGAAGATGCACAAAGATGCACGAAGATGCACGAAGATGAACGAAGATGAACGAAGATGAACGAAGATGCACGAAGATGCACGAAGATGCACGAAGATGCACGAAGATGAACGAAGATGCACGAAGATGTACGAAGATGCACGAAGATGCACGAAGATGAACGATGATGCACGAAGATGAACGGAGATGCACGAAGATGCACGAAGATGCACGAAGATGCACAAAGATGCACGAAGATGCACGAAGATGCACGAAGATGCACGAAGATGCACGAAGATGCACGAAGATGCACGAAGATGCACGAAGATGAACGAAGATGCACGAAGATGAACGAAGATGAACGAAGATAAACGAAGATGAACGAAGATGAACGAAGATGAACGAAGATGAACGAAGATGCACGAAGATGCACGAAGATGCACGAAGATGTACGAAGATGCACGAAGATGCACGAAGATGCACCAAGATGAACGAAGATGCACGAAGATGCACGAAGATGCACGAAGATGCACGAAGATGCACGAAGATGCACGAAGATGAACGAAGATGCACGAAGATGAACGAAGATGCACGAAGATGCACGAAGATGCACGAAGATGAACGAAGATGAACGAAGATAAACGAAGATGAACGAAGATGAACGGAGATGCACGAAGATGCACGAAGATGCACGATGATGCACGAAGATGAACGAAGATGCACGAAGATGCACGAAGATGCACAAATATGCACGAAGATGCACGAAGATGCACGAAGATGCACGAAGATGAACGAAGATGAACGAAGATGAACGAAGATAAACGAAGATGAACGAAGATGAACGAAGATGCACGAAGATGCACGAAGATGCACGAAGATGCACGGAGATGAACGAAGATGCACGAAGATGAACGAAGATGCACGAAGTTGCACGAAGATGCACGAAGATGCACGAAGATGCACGAAGATGCACGAAGATGCACGAAGATGAACGATGATGCACGAAGATGAACGAAGATGCACGAAGATGCACGAAGATGCACGAAGATGCACGAAGATGCACGAAGATGCACGAAGATGCACGAAGATGCACGAAGATGCACAAAGATGCACGAAGATGCACGAAGATGCACGAAGATGCACGAAGATGCACGAAGATGCACGAAGATGCACGAAGATGCACGAAGATGAACGAAGATGAACGAAGATGAACGAAGATAAACGAAGATGAACGAAGATAAACGAAGATGAACGAAGATGAACGAAGATGAACGAAGATGCACGAAGATGCACGAAGATGCACGAAGATGCACGAAGATGCACGAAGATGCACGAAGATGCACGAAGATGCACGAAGATGCACGAAGATGCACGAAGATGCACGAAGATGCACGAAGATGCACGAAGATGAACGAAGATGCACGAAGATGAACGAAGATGCACGAAGTTGCACGAAGATGCACGAAGATGCACGAAGATGCACGAAGATGAACGAAGATGAACGAAGATGAACGAAGATGAACGAAGATGCACGAAGATGCACGAAGATGCACGAAGATGCACGAAGATGCACGAAGATGAACGAAGATGCACGAAGATGAACGAAGATGCACGAAGTTGCACGAAGATGCACGAAGATGCACGAAGATGCACGAAGATGAACGAAGATGAACGAAGATGAACGAAGATGAACGAAGATGAACGAAGATGAACGAAGATGCACGAAGATGCACGAAGATGCACGAAGATGAACGAAGATGCACGAAGATGCACGAAGATGCACGAAGATGAACGAAGATGAACGAAGATGAACGAAGATGCACGAAGATGCACGAAGATGCACGAAGATGAACGAAGATGCACGAAGATGCACGAAGATGCACAAAGATGCACGAAGATGCACGAAGATGCACGAAGATGCACGAAGATGCACGAAGATGAACGATGATGCACGAAGATGAACGAAGATGCACGAATATGCACGAAGATGCACAAAGATGCACGAAGATGCACGAAGATGCACGAAGATGCACGAAGATGCACGAAGATGAACGAAGATGAACGAAGATGAACGAAGATAAACGAAGATGAACGAAGATGAACGAAGATGCACGAAGATGCACGAAGATGCACGAAGATGCACGAAGATGCACGAAGATGAACGAAGATGCACGAAGATGAACGAAGATGCACGAAGTTGCACGAAGATGCACGAAGATGCACGAAGATGCTCGAAGATGCACGAAGATGAACGATGATGCACGAAGATGAACGAAGATGCACGAAGATGCACGAAGATGCACAAAGATGCACGAAGATGCACGAAGATGCATGAAGATGCACGAAGATGCACGAAGATGCACGAAGATGCACGAAGATGAACGAAGATGAACGAAGATAAACGAAGATGAACGAAGATGAACGATGATGAACGAAGATGCACGAAGATGCACGAAGATGCACGAAGATGCACGAAGATGCACGAAGATGCACGAAGATGCACGAAGATGCACGAAGATGAACGAAGATGCACGAAGATGAACGAAGATGCACGAAGTTGCACGAAGATGCACGAAGATGCACGAAGATGCACGAAGATGCACGAAGATGCACGGAGATGCACGAAGATGCACGAAGATGCACGAAGATGAACGAAGATGCACGAAGATGAACGAAGATGCACGAAGTTGCACGAAGATGCACGAAGATGCACGAAGATGCACGAAGATGAACGATGATGCACGAAGATGAACGGAGATGCACGAAGATGCACGAAGATGCACGAAGATGCACAAAGATGCACGAAGATGCACGAAGATGCACGAAGATGCACGAAGTTGCACGAAGATGCACGAAGATGCACGAAGATGCACGAAGATGCACGAAGATGAACGAAGATGCACGAAGATGAACGAAGATGCACGAAGATGCACGAAGATGCACGAAGATGAACGAAGATGAACGAAGATGAACGAAGATAAACGAAGATGAACGAAGATGAACGAAGATGCACGAAGATGCACGATGATGCACGAAGATGAACGAAGATGCACGAAGATGCACGAAGATGCACAAAGATGCACGAAGATGCACGAAGATGCACGAAGATGCACGAAGATGAACGAAGATGAACGAAGATGAACGAAGATAAACGAAGATGAACGAAGATGAACGAAGATGCACGAAGATGAACGAAGATGCACGAAGATGCACGAAGATGCACGAAGATGCACGAAGATGAACGAAGATGAACGAAGATGCACGAAGTTGCACGAAGATGCACGAAGATGCACGAAGATGCACGAAGATGCACGAAGATGCACGAAGATGAACGATGATGCACGAAGATGAACGAAGATGCACGAAGATGCACGAAGATGCACGAAGATGCACGAAGATGCACGAAGATGCACAAAGATGCACGAAGATGCACGAAGATGCACGAAGATGCACGAAGATGAACGAAGATGCACGAAGATGAACGAAGATGCACGAAGATGCACGAAGATGCACGAAGATGCACGAAGATGAACGAAGATGAACGAAGATGAACGAAGATAAACGAAGATGAACGAAGATGAACGAAGATGCACGAAGATGCACGATGATGCACGAAGATGAACGAAGATGCACGAAGATGCACGAAGATGCACAAAGATGCACGAAGATGCACCAAGATGCACGAAGATGCACGAAGATGAACGAAGATGAACGAAGATGAACGAAGATGAACGAAGATAAACGAAGATGAACGAAGATGAACGAAGATGCACGAAGATGCACGAAGATGCACGAAGATGCACGAAGATGAACGAAGATGAACGAAGATGCACGAAGTTGCACGAAGATGCACGAAGATGCACGAAGATGCACGAAGATGCACGAAGATGAACGATGATGCACGAAGATGAACGAAGATGCACGAAGATGCACGAAGATGCACGAAGATGCACGAAGATGCACGAAGATGCACAAAGATGCACGAAGATGCACGAAGATGCACGAAGATGCACGAAGATGCACGAAGATGAACGAAGATGAACGAAGATGAACGAAGATAAACGAAGATGAACGAAGATGAACGAAGATGAACGAAGATGCACGAAGATGCACGAAGATGCACGAAGATGCACGAAGATGCACGAAGATGCACGAAGATGCACGAAGATGCACGAAGATGCACGAAGATGCACGAAGATGCACGAAGATGCACGAAGATGCACGAAGATGAACGAAGATGCACGAAGATGAACGAAGATGCACGAAGTTGCACGAAGATGCACGAAGATGCACGAAGATGAACGAAGATGAACGAAGATGAACGAAGATAAACGAAGATGAACGAAGATGAACGAAGATGAACGAAGATGCAGGAAGATGCACGAAGATGCACGAAGATGAACGAAGATGCACGAAGATGAACGAAGATGCACGAAGTTGCACGAAGATGCACGAAGATGCACGAAGATGCACGAAGATGCACGAAGATGAACGATGATGCACGAAGATGAACGAAGATGCACGAAGATGCACGAAGATGCACGAAGATGCACAAAGATGCACGAAGATGCACGAAGATGCATGAAGATGCACGAAGATGCACGAAGATGCACGAAGATGCACGAAGATGCACGAAGATGAACGAAGATGAACGAAGATAAACGAAGATGAACGAAGATGAACGATGATGAACGAAGATGCACGAAGATGCACGAAGATGCACGAAGATGCACGAAGATGCACGAAGATGCACGAAGATGCACGAAGATGAACGAAGATGCACGAAGATGAACGAAGATGCACGAAGTTGCACGAAGATGCACGAAGATGCACGAAGATGCACGAAGATGCACGAAGATGCACGGAGATGCACGAAGATGCACGAAGATGCACGAAGATGAACGAAGATGCACGAAGATGAACGAAGATGCACGAAGTTGCACGAAGATGCACGAAGATGCACGAAGATGCACGAAGATGAACGATGATGCACGAAGATGAACGGAGATGCACGAAGATGCACGAAGATGCACAAAGATGCACAAAGATGCACGAAGATGCACGAAGATGCACGAAGATGCACGAAGATGCGCGAAGATGAACGAAGATAAACGAAGATGAACGAAGATGAACGAAGATGAACGAAGATGCACGAAGATGCACGAAGATGCACGAAGATGTACGAAGATGCACGAAGATGCACGAAGATGCACGAAGATGCACGAAGATGCACGAAGTTGCACGAAGATGCACGAAGATGCACGAAGATGCACGAAGATGCACGAAGATGCACGAAGATGCACGAAGATGCACGAAGATGAACGAAGATGCACGAAGATGAACGAAGATGCACGAAGATGCACGAAGATGCACGAAGATGCACGAAGATGAACGAAGATGAACGAAGATGAACGAAGATAAACGAAGATGAACGAAGATGAACGAAGATGCACGAAGATGCACGAAGATGCACGATGATGCACGAAGATGAACGAAGATGCACGAAGATGCACGAAGATGCACAAAGATGCACGAAGATGCACGAAGATGCACGAAGATGAACGAAGATGAACGAAGATGAACGAAGATAAACGAAGATGAACGAAGATGCACGAAGATGCACGAAGATGCACGAAGATGCACGAAGATGCACGAAGATGAACGAAGATGCACGAAGATGAACGAAGATGCACGAAGTTGCACGAAGATGCACGAAGATGCACGAAGATGCACGAAGATGAACGATGATGCACGAAGATGCACGAAGATGAACGAAGATGCACGAAGATGCACGAAGATGCACGAAGATGCACGAAGATGCACAAAGATGCACGAAGATGCACGAAGATGCACGAAGATGCACGAAGATGCACGAAGATGAACGAAGATGAACGAAGATGAACGAAGATAAACGAAGATGAACGAAGATGAACGAAGATGAACGAAGATGCACGAAGATGCACGAAGATGCACGAAGATGCACGAAGATGCACGAAGATGCACGAAGATGCACGAAGATGCACGAAGATGCACGAAGATGCACGAAGATGCACGAAGATGCACGAAGATGCACGAAGATGCACGAAGATGAACGAAGATGCACGAAGATGAACGAAGATGCACGAAGATGCACGAAGATGCACGAAGATGAACGAAGATGCACGAAGATGAACGAAGATGAACGAAGATGAACGAAGATGAACGAAGATGAACGGAGATGCACGAAGATGCACGAAGATGCACGAAGATGCACGAAGATGCACGAAGATACACGAAGATGAACGAAGATGAACGAAGATAAACGAAGATGAACGAAGATGAACGATGATGAACGAAGATGCACGAAGATGCACGAAGATGCACGAAGATGCACGAAGATGCACGAAGATGCACGAAGATGCACGAAGATAAACGAAGATAAACGAAGATGCACGAAGATGAACGAAGATGCACGAAGTTGCACGAAGATGCACGAAGATGCACGAAGATGCACGAAGATGCACGAAGATGCACGAAGATGCACGAAGATGCACGAAGATGCACGAAGATGCACGAAGATGAACGAAGATTCACGAAGATGAACGAAGATGCACGAAGTTGCACGAAGATGCACGAAGATGCACGAAGATGCACGAAGATGCACGAAGATGAACGATGATGCACGAAGATGAACGGAGATGCACGAAGATGCACGAAGATGCACGAAGATGCACAAAGATGCACGAAGATGCACGAAGATGCACGAAGATGCACGAAGATGCACGAAGATGCACGAAGATGCACGAAGATGCACGAAGATGCACGAAGATGAACGAAGATGAACGAAGATAAACGAAGATGAACGAAGATGAACGAAGATGAACGAAGATGCACGAAGATGCACGAAGATGTACGAAGATGCACGAAGATGCACGAAGATGCACGAAGATGCACGAAGATGCATGAAGATGCACGAAGATGCACGAAGATGCACGAAGATGCACGGAGATGAACGAAGATGCACGAAGATGAACGAAGATGCACGAAGATGCACGAAGATGCACGAAGATGAACGAAGATGAACGAAGATGAACGAAGATAAACGAAGATGAACGAAGATGCACGAAGATGCACGATGATGCACGAAGATGAACGAAGATGCACGAAGATGCACGAAGATGCACAAAGATGCACGAAGATGCACGAAGATGCACGAAGATGAACGAAGATGAACGAAGATGAACGAAGATAAACGAAGATGAACGAAGATGAACGAAGATGCACGAAGATGCACGAAGATGCACGAAGATGAACGAAGATGCACGAAGATGAACGAAGATGCACGAAGTTGCACGAAGATGCACGAAGATGCACGAAGATGCACGAAGATGCACGAAGATGCACGAAGATGCACGAAGATGAACGATGATGCACGAAGATGAACGAAGATGCACGAAGATGCACGAAGATGCACGAAGATGCACGAAGATGCACGAAGATGCACGAAGATGCACGAAGATGAACGAAGATGAACGAAGATGAACGAAGATAAACGAAGATGAACGAAGATAAACGAAGATGAACGAAGATGAACGAAGATGAACGAAGATGCACGAAGATGCACGAAGATGCACGAAGATGCACGAAGATGCACGAAGATGCACGAAGATGCACGAAGATGCACGAAGATGCACGAAGATGCACGAAGATGCACGAAGATGCACGAAGATGAA
>JAYMYH010000018.1:3140383-3220383 GCA_037013635.1 Plagiodera versicolora
ATGATGATGATGATGATGATGATGATGATGATGATGATGATGATGATGATGATGATGATGATGATGATGATGATGATGATGATGATGATGATGATGATGATGATGATGATGATGATGATGATGATGATGATGATGATGATGATGATGATGATGATGATGATGATGATGATGATGATGATGATGATGATGATGATGATGATGATGATGATGATGATGATGATGATGATGATGATGATGATGATGATGATGATGATGATGATGATGATGATGATGATGATGATGATGATGATGATGATGATGATGATGATGATGATGATGATGATGATGATGATGATGATGATGATGATGATGATGATGATGATGATGATGATGATGATGATGATGATGATGATGATGATGATGATGATGATGATGATGATGATGATGATGATGATGATGATGATGATGATGATGATGATGATGATGATGATGATGATGATGATGATGATGATGATGATGATGATGATGATGATGATGATGATGATGATGATGATGATGATGATGATGATGATGATGATGATGATGATGATGATGATGATGATGATGATGATGATGATGATGATGATGATGATGATGATGATGATGATGATGATGATGATGATGATGATGATGATGATGATGATGATGATGATGATGATGATGATGATGATGATGATGATGATGATGATGATGATGATGATGATGATGATGCACGAAGATGCACGAAGATGCACGAAGATGCACGAAGATGCACGAAGATGAACGAAGATGAACGAAGATAAACGAAGATGAACGATGATGCACGAAGATGAACGGAGATGCACGAAGATGCACGAAGATGCACGAAGATGCACAAAGATGCACGAAGATGCACGAAGATGCACGAAGATGCACGAAGATGCACGAAGATGCACGAAGATGCACGAAGATGCACGAAGATGCACGAAGATGTACGAAGATGAACGATGATGCACGAAGATGAACGAAGATGCACGAAGATGAACGAAGATGAACGAAGATGAACGGAGATAAACGAAGATGAACGAAGATGAACGAAGATGCACGAAGATGCACGAAGATGCACGAAGATGCACGAAGATGCACGAAGATGCACGAAGATGCACGAAGATGCACGAAGATGCACGAAGATGCACGAAGATGCACGAAGATGCACGAAGATGCACGAAGATGCACGAAGATGAACGAAGATGCACGAAGATGAACGAAGATGCACGAAGATGAACGAAGATGCACGAAGATGATGATGATGATGATGATGATGATGATGATGATGATGATGATGATGATGATGATGATGATGATGATGATGATGATGATGATGATGATGATGATGATGATGATGATGATGATGATGATGATGATGATGATGATGATGATGATGATGATGATGATGATGATGATGATGATGATGATGATGATGATGATGATGATGATGATGATGATGATGATGATGATGATGATGATGATGATGATGATGATGATGATGATGATGATGATGATGATGATGATGATGATGATGATGATGATGATGATGATGATGATGATGATGATGATGATGATGATGATGATGATGATGATGATGATGATGATGATGATGATGATGATGATGATGATGATGATGATGATGATGATGATGATGATGATGATGATGATGATGATGATGATGATGATGATGATGATGATGATGATGATGATGATGATGATGATGATGATGATGATGATGATGATGATGATGATGATGATGATGATGATGATGATGATGATGATGATGATGATGATGATGATGATGATGATGATGATGATGATGATGATGATGATGATGATGATGATGATGATGATGATGATGATGATGATGATGATGATGATGATGATGATGATGATGATGATGATGATGATGATGATGATGATGATGATGATGATGATGATGATGATGATGATGATGATGATGATGATGATGATGATGATGATGATGATGATGATGATGATGATGATGATGATGATGATGATGATGATGATGATGATGATGATGATGATGATGATGATGATGATGATGATGATGATGATGATGATGATGATGATGATGATGATGATGATGATGATGATGATGATGATGATGATGATGATGATGATGATGATGATGATGATGATGATGATGATGATGATGATGATGATGATGATGATGATGATGATGATGATGATGATGATGATGATGATGATGATGATGATGATGATGCACGAAGATGCACGAAGATGCACGAAGATGCACGAAGATGCACGAAGATGAACGAAGATGCACGAAGTTGCACGAAGATGCACGAAGATGCACGAAGATGCACGAAGATGCACGAAGATGCACGAAGATGCACGAAGATGCACGAAGATGCACGAAGATGCACGAAGATGCACGGAGATGCACGAAGATGCACGAAGATGAACGAAGATGCACGAAGTTGCACGAAGATGCACGAAGATGCACGAAGATGCACGAAGATGAACGATGATGCACGAAGATGAACGGAGATGCACGAAGATGCACGAAGATGCACGAAGATGCACGAAGATGAACGAAGATGCACGAAGATGCACGAAGATGCACGAAGATGCACGAAGATGCACGAAGATGCACGAAGATGCACGAAAATGCACGAAGATGCACGAAGATGCACGAAGATGAACGAAGATGCACGAAGATGCACGAAGATGCACGAAGATGTACGAAGATGCACGAAGATGCACGAAGATGCACGAAGATGCACGAAGATGCACGAAGATGCACGAAGATGCACGAAGATGCACGAAGATGAACGAAGATGCACGAAGATGAACGAAGATGCACAAAGATGCACGAAGATGCACGAAGATGAACGATGATGCACGAAGATGAACGGAGATGCACGAAGATGCACGAAGATGCACGAAGATGCACGAAGATGAACGAAGATGCACGAAGATGCACGAAGATGCACGAAGATGCACGAAGATGCACGAAGATGCACGAAGATGCACGAAAATGCACGAAGATGCACGAAGATGCACGAAGATGAACGAAGATGCACGAAGATGCACGAAGATGCACGAAGATGTACGAAGATGCACGAAGATGCACGAAGATGCACGAAGATGCACGAAGATGCACGAAGATGCACGAAGATGCACGAAGATGCACGAAGATGCACGAAGATGAACGAAGATGCACGAAGATGAACGAAGATGCACAAAGATGCACGAAGATGCACGAAGATGAACGAAGATGAACGAAGATGAACGAAGATAAACGAAGATGAACGAAGATGAACGAAGATGCACGAAGATGCACGATGATGCACGAAGATGAACGAAGATGCACGAAGATGCACGAAGATGCACGAAGGTGAACGAAGATGAACGAAGATAAACGAAGATGAACGAAGATGAACGAAGATGCACGAAGATGCACGAAGATGCACGAAGATGCACGAAGATGAACGATGATGCACGAAGATGAACGAAGATGCACGAAGATGAACGAAGATGCACGGAGTTGCACGAAGATGCACGAAGATGCACGAAGATGCACGAAGATGCACGAAGATGCACGAAGATGAACGATGATGCACGAAGATGAACGAAGATGCACGAAGATGCACGAAGATGCACGAAGATGCACGAAGATGCACGAAGATGCACAAAGATGCACGAAGATGCACGAAGATGCACGAAGATGCACGAAGATGCACGAAGATGCACAAAGATGCACGAAGATGAACGAAGATAAACGAAGATGAACGAAGATAAACGAAGATGAACGAAGATGAACGAAGATGAACGAAGATGCACGAAGATGCACGAAGATGCACGAAGATGCACGAAGATGCACGAAGATGCACGAAGATGCACGAAGATGCACGAAGATGCACGAAGATGCACGAAGATGCACGAAGATGCACGAAGATGCACGAAGATGCACGAAGATGCACGAAGATGCACGAAGATGAACGAAGATGCACGAAGATGAACGAAGATGCACGAAGTTGCACGAAGATGCACGAAGATGCACGAAGATGCACGAAGATGAACGAAGATGCACGAAGATGAACGTAGATGAACGAAAATGCACGAAGATGCACGAAGATGCACGAAGATGCACGAAGATGCACGAAGATGCACGAAAATGCACGAAGATGCACGAAGATGCACGAAGATGAACGAAGATGAACGAAGATAAACGAAGATGAACGAAGATGAACTAAGATGAACGAAGATGCACGAAGATGCACGAAGATGTACGAAGATGCACGAAGATGCACGAAGATGCACGAAGATGCACGAAGATGCACGAAGATGCACGAAGATGAACGAAGATGCACGAAGATGAACGAAGATGCACAAAGATGCACGAAGATGCACGAAGATGCACGAAGATGAACGAAGATGAACGAAGATAAACGAAGATGAACGAAGATGAACGAAGATGCACGAAGATGCACGAAGATGCACGATGATGCACGAAGATGAACGAAGATGCACGAAGATGCACGAAGATGCACGAAGGTGAACGAAGATGAACGAAGATGAACGAAGATAAACGAAGATGAAAGAAGATGAACGAAGATGCACGAAGATGCACGAAGATGCACGAAGATGCACGAAGATGAACGATGATGCACGAAGATGAACGAAGATGCACGAAGATGAACGAAGATGCACGGAGTTGCACGAAGATGCACGAAGATGCACGAAGATGCACGAAGATGCACGAAGATGAACGATGATGCACGAAGATGAACGAAGATGCACGAAGATGCACGAAGATGCACGAAGATGCACGAAGATGCACAAAGATGCACGAAGATGCACGAAGATGCACGAAGATGCACGAAGATGCACGAAGATGCACGAAGATGCACGAAGATGAACGAAGATGAACGAAGATGAACGAAGATAAACGAAGATGAACGAAGATAAACGAAGATGAACGAAGATGAACGAAGATGCACGAAGATGCACGAAGATGCACGATGATGCACGAAGATGAACGAAGATGCACGAAGATGCACGAAGATGCACGAAGGTGAACGAAGATGAACGAAGATGAACGAAGATAAACGAAGATGAACGAAGATGAACGAAGATGCACGAAGATGCACGAAGATGCACGAAGAGGCACGAAGATGAACGATGATGCACGAAGATGAACGAAGATGCACGAAGATGAACGAAGATGCACGGAGTTGCACGAAGATGCACGAAGATGCACGAAGATGCACGAAGATGCACGAAGATGAACGATGATGCACGAAGATGAACGAAGATGCACGAAGATGCACGAAGATGCACGAAGATGCACGAAGATGCACGAAGATGCACAAAGATGCACGAAGATGCACGAAGATGCACGAAGATGCACGAAGATGCACGAAGATGCACGAAGATGAACGAAGATGAACGAAGATGAACGAAGATAAACGAAGATGAACGAAGATAAACGAAGATGAACGAAGATGAACGAAGATGAACGAAGATGCACGAAGATGCACGAAGATGCACGAAGATGCACGAAGATGCACGAAGATGCACGAAGATGCACGAAGATGCACGAAGATGCACGAAGATGCACGAAGATGCACGAAGATGCACGAAGATGCACGAAGATGAACGAAGATGAACGAAGATAAACGAAGATGAACGAAGATGAACGAAGATGCACGAAGATGCACGAAGATGCACGAAGATGCACGAAGATGCACGAAGATGCACGAAGATGCACGAAGATGCACGAAGATGCACGAAGATGCACGAAGATGCACGAAGATGCACGAAGATGCACGAAGATGCACGAAGTTGCACGAAGATGCACGAAGATGCACGAAGATGCACGAAGATGAACGAAGATGAACGAAGATGAACGAAGATAAACGAAGATGAACGAAGATGAACGAAGATGCACGAAGATGCACGAAGATGCACGAAGATGAACGAAGATGCACGAAGATGCACGAAGATGCACAAAGATGCACGAAGATGCACGAAGATGCATGAAGATGCACGAAGATGCACGAAGATGCACGAAGATGCACGAAGATGCACGAAGATGAACGAAGATGAACGAAGATAAACGAAGATGAACGAAGATGAACGATGATGAACGAAGATGCACGAAGATGCACGAAGATGCACGAAGATGCACGAAGATGCACGAAGATGCACGAAGATGCACGAAGATGCACGAAGATGCACGAAGATGCACGAAGATGCACGAAGATGCACGAAGATGAACGAAGATGCACGAAGATGAACGAAGATGCACGAAGTTGCACGAAGATGCACGAAGATGCACGAAGATGCACGAAGATGCACGAAGATGCACGGAGATGCACGAAGATGCACGAAGATGCACGAAGATGCAAGAAGATGCACGAAGATGAACGAAGATGCACGAAGATGAACGAAGATGCACGAAGTTGCACGAAGATGCACGAAGATGCACGAAGATGCACGAAGATGCACGAAGATGAACGATGATGCACGAAGATGAACGGAGATGCACGAAGATGCACGAAGATGCACAAAGATGCACGAAGATACACGAAGATGCACGAAGATGCACGAAGATGCACGAAGATGCACGAAGATGCACGAAGATGCACGAAGAAGCACGAAGATGCACGAAGATGCACGAAGATGCACGAAGATGAACGAAGATAAACGAAGATGAACGAAGATGAACGAAGATGAACGAAGATGCACGAAGATGCACGAAGATGCACGAAGATGTACGAAGATGCACGAAGATGCACGAAGATGCACGAAGATGCACGAAGATGCACGAAGATGCACGAAGATGCACGAAGATGCACGAAGATGCACGAAGATGAACGAAGATGCACGAAGATGTACGAAGATGCACGAAGATGCACGAAGATGCACGAAGATGCACGAAGATGCACGAAGATGCACGAAGATGCACGAAGATGCACGAAGATGAACGAAGATGCACGAAGATGAACGAAGATGCACGAAGATGCACGAAGATGCACGAAGATGCACGAAGATGAACGAAGATGAACGAAGATGAACGAAGATAAACGAAGATGAACGAAGATGAACGAAGATGCACGAAGAGGCACGAAGATGCACGATGATGCACGAAGATGAACGAAGATGCACGAAGATGCACGAAGATGCACAAAGATGCACGAAGATGCACGAAGATGCACGAAGATGCACGAAGATGAACGAAGATGAACGAAGATGAACGAAGATAAACGAAGATGCACGAAGATGCACGAAGATGCACGAAGATGCACGAAGATGAACGATGATGCACGAAGATGAACGAAGATGCACGAAGATGCACGAAGATGCACGAAGATGCACGAAGATGCACGAAGATGCACGAAGATGCACAAAGATGCACGAAGATGCACGAAGATGCACGAAGATGCACGAAGATGCACGAAGATGAACGAAGATGAACGAAGATGAACGAAGATAAACGAAGATGAACGAAGATGAACGAAGATGAACGAAGATGAACGAAGATGCACGAAGATGCACGAAGATGCACGAAGATGCACGAAGATGCACGAAGATGCACGAAGATGCACGAAGATGCACGAAGATGCACGAAGATGCACGAAGATGCACGAAGATGCACGAAGATGCACGAAGATGAACGAAGATGCACGAAGATGAACGAAGATGAACGTAGATGAACGAAGATGCACGAAGATGCACGAAGATGCACGAAGATGCACGAAGATGAACGAAGATGCACGAAGATGAACGAAGATGCACGAAGTTGCACGAAGATGCACGAAGATGCACGAAGATGCACGAAGATGAACGAAGATGAACGAAGATGAACGAAGATGAACGAAGATGAACGAAGATGAACGAAGATGCACGAAGATGCACGAAGATGCACGAAGATGAACGAAGATGCACGAAGATGCACGAAGATGCACAAAGATGCACGAAGATGCACGAAGATGCATGAAGATGCACGAAGATGCACGAAGATGCACGAAGATGCACGAAGATGAACGAAGATGAACGAAGATAAACGAAGATGAACGAAGATGAACGATGATGAACGAAGATGCACGAAGATTCACGAAGATGCACGAAGATGCACGAAGATGAACGAAGATGCACGAAGATGAACGAAGATGCACGAAGTTGCACGAAGATGCACGAAGATGCACGAAGATGCACGAAGATGCACGAAGATGCACGGAGATGCACGAAGATGCACGAAGATGCACGAAGATGCACGAAGATGCACGAAGATGAACGAAGATGCACGAAGATGAACGAAGATGCACGAAGTTGCACGAATATGCACGAAGATGCACGAAGATGCACGAAGATGAACGATGATGCACGAAGATGAACGGAGATGCACGAAGATGCACGAAGATGCACGAAGATGCACAAAGATGCACGAAGATGCACGAAGATGCACGAAGATGCACGAAGATGCACGAAGATGCACGAAGATGCACGAAGATGCACGAAGATGCACGAAGATGCACGAAGATGAACGAAGATGAACGAAGATAAACGAAGATGAACGAAGATGAACGAAGATGCACGAAGATGCACGAAGATGCACGAAGATGTACGAAGATGCACGAAGATGCACGAAGATGCACGAAGATGCACGAAGATGCACGAAGATGCACGAAGATGCACGAAGATGCACGAAGATGCACGAAGATGAACGAAGATGCACGAAGATGAACGAAGATGAACGAAGATGCACGAAGAGGCACGAAGATGCACGATGATGCACGAAGATGAACGAAGATGCACGAAGATGCACGAAGATGCACAAAGATGCACGAAGATGCACGAAGATGCACGAAGATGCACGAAGATGAACGAAGATGAACGAAGATAAACGAAGATGAACGAAGATGAACGAAGATGCACGAAGATGCACGAAGATGCACGAAGATGCACGAAGATGAACGAAGATGCACGAAGATGAACGAAGATGCACGAAGTTGCACGAAGATGCACGAAGATGCACGAAGATGCACGAAGATGCACGAAGATGCACGAAGATGAACGATGATGCACGAAGATGAACGAATATGCACGAAGATGCACGAAGATGCACGAAGATGCACGAAGATGCACGAAGATGCACAAAGATGCACGAAGATGCACGAAGATGCACGAAGATGCACGAAGATGCACGAAGATGCACGAAGATGAACGAAGATGAACGAAGATGAACGAAGATAAACGAAGATGAACGAAGATAAACGAAGATGAACGAAGATGAACGAAGATGAACGAAGATGCACGAAGATGCACGAAGATGCACGAAGATGCACGAAGATGCACGAAGATGCACGAAGATGCACGAAGATGCACGAAAATGCACGAAGATGCACGAAGATGCACGAAGATGCACGAAGATGCACGAAGATGCACGAAGATGAACGAAGATGAACGAAGATGCACGAAGTTGCACGAAGATGCACGAAGATGCACGAAGATGCACGAAGATGAACGAAGATGCACGAAGATGAACGTAGATGAACGAAGATGCACGAAGATGCACGAAGATGAACGAAGATGCACGAAGATGAACGAAGATGCACGAAGTTGCACGAAGATGCACGAAGATGCACGAAGATGCACGAAGATGAACGAAGATGAACGAAGATGAACGAAGATGAACGAAGATGAACGAAGATGAACGAAGATGCACGAAGATGCACGAAGATGCACGAAGATGCACGAAGATGCACGAAGATGCACGAAGATGCACGAAGATGCACGAAGATGCACGAAGATGAACGAAGATGCACGAAGATGAACGAAGATGCACGAAGTTGCACGAAGATGCACGAAGATGCACGAAGATGCACGAAGATGAACGAAGATGAACGAAGATGAACGAAGATGAACGAAGATGAACGAAGATGAACGAAGATGCACGAAGATGCACGAAGATGCACGAAGATGAACGAAGATGCACGAAGATGCACGAAGATGCACAAAGATGCACGAAGATGCACGAAGATGCATGAAGATGCACGAAGATGCACGAAGATGCACGAAGATGCACGAAGATGAACGAAGATGAACGAAGATAAACGAAGATGAACGAAGATGAACGATGATGAACGAAGATGCACGAAGATGCACGAAGATGCACGAAGATGCACGAAGATGCACGAAGATGCACGAAGATGCACGAAGATGCACGAAGATGCACGAAGATGCACGAAGATGAACGAAGATGCACGAAGATGAACGAAGATGCACGAAGTTGCACGAAGATGCACGAAGATGCACGAAGATGCACGAAGATGCACGAAGATGCACGAAGATGCACGGAGATGCACGAAGATGCACGAAGATGCACGAAGATGAACGAAGATGCACGAAGATGAACGAAGATGCACGAAGTTGCACGAAGTTGCACGAAGATGCACGAAGATGCACGAAGATGAACGATGATGCACGAAGATGAACGGAGATGCACGAAGATGCACGAAGATAATAATAATAATAATAATAATTTATTTATACGGGCAAGCCCAATTAAAGATATTACAAGATATACAATATGTGAGTAATACAGCAACAGACACAACACAAATGATAACTGATAACAATGAAGACATTAAAAAGATGAATGAAAAGCAAAAGTACAAGTCCAAGCAAAGTCAGTGCAAAAGTGAGAAATAAAATGACAAGGTGTTCACCGACACAGTTGATTTTTAAACTTATGAAGAGGTGTTGAGAAGATGTCAACTTCGAGGCGATTAGCCGCTCTAAGGGATCTTGGGATATAGCTGAAATAAGCGATGTTGGTACGATAGTAGGGAGTATGGAAAGTAGCTATTTGTCTCGTAAGGCGGGTGGGGACCACTAAACTGATTCGTGATAGAAGATCAGGACAATCATATTCACCATTAAGTATCTTGTAGAGAGTCAACAAATCTCGCTGGATACGTCTATTCCCCAAAGTTGGAATATTGAGATAACTCTCAATTGAGGCATAATCACCAAAGATGCTGGATTTGAAAGAAACATATCTAAGAAAACTTTTTTGAACACGATCAATCTTGGATATATAGGTTGCATAATGTGGTGACCAGACAGAGGAACAATAATCGAGGTGAGTTCTAACAAGTGTGCAGTATAGGATTTTAATGGCACTCAGACTAGTGAAGTCACGAGTAGTCCTCTTTATAAAACCCAACATTTTCATAGACCTGTTGACAATGGAGACTATATGGTAAGAGAAGGTTAGGGAGTCGTCAAGAATCACTCCAAGGTCCCTAACACGGCTGACAGAATCCAGAGGTTGTCCATTGATGGTATAGTCGAAAATGACAGGTTGATGGGATCGAGTAAAACGTATGACATGACATTTGTTAATGTTCAGGTCCATACCGTTTGTCGAGCACCAAGTAGCGAGTCTACAGATATCGCTCTGCAACTCAGCGGCGTCATCCACACAATTCACAATACGATAGACCTTTAGGTCGTCAGCGAATAGTAGGGCATTACAGTTATGGAAGCATGAATTGATGTCATTAATGAACATGTTGAAAAGTAAGGGGCCCAAATGTGAACCTTGGGGAACGCCCGAGGTTGCAGGAAACTCAAAAGAGTAATGGTGCTTGAATCTCACTACCTGGTATCTGCCCGTCAGATAATCCGCAATCCACTCCAGAAACGCTCCTCCGAAGCCATACCCACTGAGTTTGTGGGTCAGAAGCTCATGATTGACCCTGTCAAAGGCCTTGGAGAAATCGGTATAAATGGAGTCGACCTGACCACCCCCATCAAGAGCTTCAGAAAGAAAATTGGTATAGGTGATCATGTTGAGCTCCGATGACCTGCCGGATGAAAAGCCAAACTGATTTGAGATCAGTAGCCTAGAGCAATCAAATGTCATATAATCAGTGACGATGCTCTCGAACAATTTAGGGATAGTACTAAGAATTGAGATCGGACGATGGTTGCTAATGTCAGATTTATTTCCAGATTTATATATGGGTGTTATGTAGGAAAGCTTCCAGTAGTCAGGGAAGATCCCGGTATCCAGGGATTTGTTGAAGATGTGAAATAGTGGTCTGGACAATATGTAATTACAATTATTGAGAAGAATGGGGGGAATAGCGTCAGGCCCCGGACCCTTTCTAACATCGAGATTGCTCAACTTCTCGAATATGGTGGAGATAGGAATATGGTAAGAGCAAATGTTAAGTTGAGTGTCGATGTCACAATCATTGTGGTTTAGGATTTGATCGGTATATACTGAGGAGAAGTGGCGTGCAAACAGATTAGCGACTTCAGTGCCGGAGGAGGCAACGGTATCGCCAAGAAACAATTTATCAGGTATTATAGAGCCTGACCTAGCGCCATTCACAAAATCCCAGAAGGCTTTGATGTTGTCGCCGATATTGACCTCAACACCTCTGATGTAATCCGAATAACATTCACTAGACAGAGTCTTACAACGAGCTCTAAGCTCGCTAAATGCTGAGTAACTTTCATTGGTTCTGGTAGTTTTGTAAATGTGATGTGCAATCCTCTTTTCATGTGTCAAGTGCTTAAGCTGTGGGCTGAACCAAAAGGGAAACGAACGGTTGGTGATCCTCTTGAGTGGAATGAATACCTCGATAAAAGAGTACAGGGTATCGTAGAAGGTATGCAGCATCCCGAATAGGTCCTTATCAAGGAGGAGGGCGTCCCAGTCGACAGCACCGAGATATTGGCACAATAGCTCGTAGTCAGCGTTACGGAAGTCATATGAGTGTTCAGCGGCCTGGGATTCGTGAAGTTCAGTTCCCACCTGCACTGTTGCTTCAATGGCTGGATGGTGAGCATCGGGTGGCAACAACGCATCTGCAGATTCGTTAACAGCGAGTTCGATAGGGGTTAATACGAGATCCAGAATAATCCCCCGGTTATTTCGTATATTGTTAGACTGGAATAAATTGTGGATTGCACATAGATTGGAAACAACTTCGATGGCCTCAGCTTCAGCTGGTGTTGAGCCAATAGATGGAGAGCCGAGAGAGCAGTGATCTTCAATTTGCCAAGTGATGTTGGGAAGATTGTAATCGCCAAAGATGTATACTCTAGTATGCGGATTCTGTACATTTAGGGATTCCACCAGGTCATAATGTGAACGGTACATACTGACACTTGACTTCGGTGGGAAGTAGACGGAACCAAGTATGAACTTGTAATTACCTCCACCAATAAGTACGAATATTTGCTCAACTGAGGGATCAGTGGGCAATGGACTGACAGGGATATCTTTCTTGATGGCAATCAAAACCCCTCCGCCCCTAAGGAAGGGACTGGAGGCTGGTGACCGGTCCTGTCTAAAAATATTATATTTTGTAAATCCTAATTCTTCATCATTAATTTCATCCAATAACCATGTTTCAGTGAATATAATAATGTCATAAGCACATGTGGAGATGCTCGTATGAAGTTGGGAGAGTTTGGTACGTAGTCCTCTGACATTCTGGTAGTATACTGTGAGATTGCCCAAGTCAAAGTTCCTTACAAGTTTTTTTTTTTGGACGGTAGGTGAATTTTTGACGTATTTGATAAATAGATTTTGCTCCCCATTATTCTGGCGCCTCGATAGCTCAGCTCTAGCAGCGTCGAGCTTGATTCTCTGGAGGGGGGTTAGGTCAGGGTGAATGAAAATCTTATTCTCCTGGCCAGCCTTAACTTTGTGCCTGAGCGTCAAATGGACGTCATTTGAGCTTGCTAAAACAACCTTCAGTGGATGGTTTCCATTCTTGTTCCTCTTGCCAAACCGGAAAGCGTTACTGACAGTTACTCCTGATCCAACTGCTTTACTAATAATGGCGGAGACACGATTCATGTCACTTTCTGCCTGATTAGATTCAGACATATTGAAGAACAAAAGATTGTTTGCTCTTTTTTGACGCTCGTGAAGTTCGTTGATGACCTCATCAGAATCAGCTTCCCTGCTCGCGGATTTGAGTTTAGTAATCTCCCCTTTAAGTTGATCCACTTCAGACTTGAGTTTCTCGATCTGCCTTAGTAAGCTAGGCGCACTCTTGAAAGCAACCCGACAGTCTTTGCAGAAATAAACTAGAGTTCTCTTCTGAACGACAGCCGCTCGCAACTCAGAAGCACATAATCCTGTGCAGGCCTCGGTTGGGTGCATGGTGGCATGACAGCTATCACATGAGATTGACTTGTCGCCCAACGCATCACCGCAAGTATAGCATGAATTCGCCATTAGAGCCCGAGTTTAGCGACCACAGTTCCTGGACCAAGATAAAATCCTACACCCAAGTTCACTGGACTATAGTAGAGTGCAAGCACAGAAACTTTTTACGGATGGCACTATTTCTTGTGAAGTATCCAAAGTTTTTTGCTATGGAGTGAGCAGGAAAAAGATACAATTGCAGGTGAAAGATTGTTATGAAGATGATGAAAAAAGTGTGAACCTTTTACTGAATATCAGAGAGTTACTCGAAAAGTTTCAGTTGTCCAAGAAACGAATTCTATAGGGTATGTTCAACACTCAAAAAACAATAAAATCACTGGAACTGACTGACACACAACTTCACTTGACCTTGATGATATTATATTATTAGATATGCACGAAGATGCACAAAGATGCACGAAGATGCACGAAGATGCACGAAGATGCACGAAGATGCACGAAGATGCACGAAGATGCACGAAGATGCACGAAGATGCACAAAGATGCACGAAGATGCACGAAGATGCACGAAGATGCACGAAGATGCACGAAGATGAACGAAGATGAACGAAGATAAACGAAGATGAACGAAGATGAACGAAGATGAACGAAGATGCACGAAGATGCACGAAGATGCACGAAGATGTACGAAGATGCACGAAGATGCACGAAGATGCACGAAGATGCACGAAGATGCACGAAGATGCACGAAGATGCACGAAGATGCACGAAGATGCACGAAGATGAACGAAGATAAACGAAGATGAACGAAGATGAACGAAGATGCACGAAGAGGCACGAAGATGCACGATGATGCACGAAGATGAACGAAGATGCACGAAGATGCACGAAGATGCACAAAGATGCACGAAGATGCACGAAGATGCACGAAGATGCACGAAGATGCACGAAGATGAACGAAGATGAACGAAGATGAACGAAGATAAACGAAGATGAACGAAGATGAACGAAGATGCACGAAGACGGTAAAAATACGAGAGTGAACACGCATTACAGTTCTCTGCTCGAAATTTCTCGATTATAGTGGTTAAAGTGCATCAAAATTTTCGCTTTTTTTCTGTGCAGTGCAGTCTAATGTATCTACGGTTATAGACCGCGTAAAATTTCCTGTGTTGTTCGTCAATACAGTCTTTCTTGGATAATCAGTATTTATCAATTGGAAACACTGGGAACAAAAAGTCACCAAAAGAAGTGGGGAAAAAAAACCCTCAAAAAGTGCCAATAGCCCAGGTGTATTAGTGCTATCATTGTTACGTTAATAGTCCAGTGAAATTGTAAAATGGTTGGGAATAAGTGCTCAACCTGCGATGTAAACATCGGCGATAAGTCAGTCGTTTGCGATAGCTGCCATATCATCCTACATCCGTCGGAGCAGTGTACTGGCTTAAGTGCATCTGAACTCCGAGCTGTTGTAATCCAGAAGAGATCCTTGTTCTACTTTTGCTCTGATTGCCGTTTGGCGTTCAAAAGTGTTCCCAAAATTTTAAGAGAAGTAGAAAACCTCAAGTCTGAAGTAACCTTACTCAAAGCGGAAATTCACAAACTAAAGGAGGAGAAGAATAATATTGCAGCAACTGATGATATAATAAACGAGCTTCATGAACGCCAAAGGAGATCTAACAATCTATTGATCTTCAATCTACCTGAATCATCAACTACATCCGAAGACATCAACCAGGTTAAAACGCTCTTATCTGGAATTAATGCAGATGCGGTTAACATCAACAACTTAAAAATTATTCGCTTCGGGAAGAAGAACAAAAACGGCCATCGGCCAATGAAAGTTGTGCTTTCTTCTGCTCGTGAGGTACATGAGATCCTGAGAAACAAAGTTAAAATAGGTCAATCAAACAAAATATTTTTCCAACCTGACCAAACTCCCCAACAGAAAAAGCAACTCGAATCAGTGAAAAATGATCTCCTTATTCGTCAACAGGCTGGTGAGAGCAATTTGACTATCAAATACTTCAACAATACACCGAAAATCATTAAAAAAAACTAAATCTGGGCAGCCCTTCGGTCTACTACCAAAATGTCAGAGGCCTTAGGACTAAACTTACCGACCTAAGCTTGAATGTTAGCAACTGTTCCTATGACATCATAATACTCACTGAAACCTGGCTTACACCTGAATTTATGGATGCTGAACTTGGGCTTCTCAACTACAATGTTTACAGAACTGACCGCTCTATTGAATCCAGTGTCTTCAGCAGGGGTGGCGGTGTATTAATAGCTATCAAAAAATCATTCTCCTCTTATCAAATTCAGTCAGACCCTTCTATTGAACAGCTGTATGTTCTCCTAAACAAAAAATCTATAATTGGAACTGTATATTTTCCACCAAAATCTGTATCAACTCTATACCAATCTTACTTCGATCAACTTATCACCATCAGCGAGCAATATAGTTGTGCAAACCTTTACCTATTTGGCGACTTCAATCTTCCATCAGCAATCTGGGCTGAAGACGATTATTGTTCCGTAGCTTCTCCTCAGCCAACATCTACACAATTCGAGATAGACTCGATTGAAACGATATCTAACATCTGTGCCTTCTTTAACCTTTTTCAATCCAACGAAATTACCAATGAAAGAGGAATTACCCTCGATCTCATTTTATCACCTTCAGATACTACAGTAACGAAGGCTCTAGACATTTTAATTCCGGAAGACTTCCATCATCCTCCACTCGAATGTAATTTGCCACTTAGAGTACCTAAAGCTCACTCGACTGGCGAAGAATATTACTATGATTTCCTCCATGCGGACTATGCATCTATTAGTTCGTCCCTTGAAGCAATCGATTGGGATGGCACACTACATGGAAAAGAACTCTCCGAAATGGTTTCTATATTTTATGACATCCTTTATTCCATCATTGACCGCTTTGTTCCGCAAAAAAAAATTTACAAAAAGAAATTTCCATGCTGGCATTCCCCCGAGCTGAGGAAACTAACTCACGAGAAGAAATCAGCGCACAAAATTTACAAGAGCTCAAAGTGTCCCGAAAGCTATGCAGCATTCAGTTCCTTAAGATCAAGATGTAAATCTCTATCAAGACAATGCTACGCTGATTACATTCAACGCACTGAACACTCTATTGTTGATAATGTTAAATCCTTTTGGAAATTTGTAAGCAGCAAAAGGTTGAGTAACACTATACCGGATACAATGACACTTGGCGATTGTACTGCTCATGATGGAGTTGATATTGCCAACCTTTTTGCAAACCAATTCTCTTCAGTCTATTCAAATCAACCCCTACATCTTTATGATACTCCTATTATATCTGCGGTTAATGTGTCCAACTATAACATCGAAATTTCTAAGATCTATGAAAAACTGTCTGAACTTAACACCAACAAAGGCCCTGGCCCTGACGGGATTCCCCCTACTTTACTTAAATCATTTAGTTTCATTTTATCTCGTCCACTTTTTTATATATTTAATAAGTCTCTATCATCAGGCGAATTTCCGGATTACTGGAAAACATCATATGTTACTCCTATATATAAATCTGGTCGAAAATCTGACGTGAGCAATTATCGTCCCATTTCTATACTTAGCGTAATCCCCAAAGCCTTTGAGAGCATCATCTTTGATTTCCTTTCTTACGACTGTTCATCAATAATAGGGACCCATCAGTTTGGATTTACATCCAAAAAATCAGCGGAACTAGGCCTCATCACGTATGTCGATTTTTTGTCGGAAGCTCTGGAAAGGGGATCTCAAATTGACTCTGTGTACACCGATTTTTCCAAAGCTTTCGACAAAGTCAATCATGATCTCCTGATTCACAAACTTCGATTATACGGCATTGATGGGGCAATATCGCAGTGGCTCAAGAGCTACCTCACAGAAAGAACCCAAACTGTTAAGGTTAATCATTACTATTCGCAATCCTTTACAGTTACCTCGGGTGTTCCACAAGGATCTCACCTGGGCCCACTGCTGTTTAATCTTTTTATTAACGATCTTATTAGCTGTTTTCGAGAAAGTGAAGCTTTGCTATTTGCCGACGACTTGAAGTGTTTTAAAATAATCAATAATGAGGCCGATTCACTAAACCTACAAAATGATATAGATTGCCTATCAAACTGGTGCACGCAAAATGGAATGTGTTTGAATGCTTCCAAATGCCATATTCTTCGTTTCCATCGAACACACTACCCAATCATCTTCGATTACAGTATAAATAATTTGACCCTTCATTCTGCTATTGAAACCAAAGATCTAGGTGTGATTTTAGACTCCACACTTAGTTACAAATCTCATATTTCCACTGTAACTCAGAAATCTATGAAGATGCTAGGCTTTATAAAGAGAACCACCTGTGATTTTACAAACATCACTGCTATTAAATCCCTTTACTTTTCCCTCGTTAGATCTCACCTTGACTACTGTTCCTCAGTTTGGTCCCCTCATTATGCTATATATAAAATGAAACTCGAGGCTGTTCAGCACAATTTTCTTAGATATATAGCCTTCAAGATGCATGCATACCACGACTATGCTGTATTGGAACGCATATTGAACATACCTTCCCTTGAGGTACGCAGGAAACAAAGAGACCTAATATTTCTATTTAAGATTGTCAATGGACTATGTAACAGCCCGGAGCTTCTCTCCAAAATATCCCTACTTGTTCCCTGTCGTGCAACTAGACAGGTACAAACCTTTTATGTCGCATTTCATAGATTCAACTACTCATACTACAGCTTTATCCCCAGATCTCTTCGATTAGCCAACTCCTTGAACAACCTTCAAATCTTTGACATATCAGTTCCTCGCTTCAAAAACCATATTCTTAACCTTGCTATCTAATATTTAATATATCAGTTTCCCGCTTCAAAAACCATATCCTTGACCTAGCTATTTAATACTTTCAGCTTGTGCTTTTGTATTGTGTTTACTGTTGCTTGGCCTGCAAGAATGAGATTAGTTCATATTGTTATACATTGCGAATTTTTCTTAATATTTCTATTTTGAATCTGTATTATTCACATAATTTACTTTCAATCCACTATATTGTATTGACTACTATATAGCACTGTAATACTTTTATCCGAATTGGGCTTGCCCGTGTATAAATAAATAAATAAATAAATAAACAAGATGCACGAAGATGCACGAAGATGCACGAAGATCAACGAAGATGCACCAAGATGAACGAAGATGCACGAAGTTGCACGAAGATGCACGAAGATGCACGAAGATGCACGAAGATGCACGAAGATGCACGAAGATGCACGAAGATGAACGATGATGCACGAAGATGAACGAAGATGCACGAAGATGCACGAAGATGCACGAAGATGCACGAAGATGCACGAAGATGCACGAAGATGCACAAAGATGCACGAAGATGCACGAAGATGCACGAAGATGCACGAAGATGCACGAAGATGCACGAAGATGAACGAAGATGAACGAAGATGAACGAAGATAAACGAAGATGAACGAAGATGAACGAAGATGCACGAAGATGCACGAAGATGCACGAAGATGCACGAAGATGCACGAAGATGCACGAAGATGCACGAAGATGCACGAAGATGCACGAAGATGAACGAAGATGCACGAAGATGAACGAAGATGCACGAAGTTGCACGAAGATGCACGAAGATGCACGAAGATGCACGAAGATGAACGAAGATGAACGAAGATTAACGAAGATGAACGAAGATGCACGAAGATGCACGAAGATGCAAGAAGATGCACGAAGATGAACGAAGATGCACGAAGATGAACGAAGATGCACGAAGTTGCACGAAGATGCACGAAGATGAACGAAGATGAACGAAGATGAACGAAGATGAACGAAGATAAACGAAGATGCACGAAGATGCACGAAGATGCACGAAGATGAACGAAGATGAACGAAGATGAACGAAGATGAACGAAGATGAACGAAGATGAACAAAGATGAACGAAGATGATGATGATGATGATGATGATGATGACGATGATGATGATGATGATGATGATGATGATGATGATGATGATGATGATGATGATGATGATGATGATGATGATGATGATGATGATGATGATGATGATGATGATGATGATGATGATGATGATGATGCACGAAGATGCACGAAGATGAACGATGATGCACGAAGATGAACGGAGATGCACGAAGATGCACGAAGATGCACGAAGATGCACAAAGATGCACGAAGATGCACGAAGATGCACGAAGATGCACGAAGATGCACGAAGATGCACGAAGATGCACGAAGATGCACGAAGATGCACGAAGATGAACGAAGATGATCGAAGATAAACGAAGATGAACGAAGATAAACGAAGATGAACGAAGATGAACGAAGATGCACGAAGATGAACGAAGATGAACGAAGATGAACGAAGATGAACGAAGATAAACGAAGATGAACGAAGATGAACGAAGATGAACGAAGATGCACGAAGATGCACGAAGATGCACGAAGATGAACGAAGATGAACGAAGATGAACGAAGATGAACGAAGATGCACGAAGATGCACGAAGATGCACGAAGATGCACGAAGATGCACGAAGATGCACGAAGATGCACGAAGATGCACGAAGATGCACGAAGATGCACGAAGATGCACGAAGATGAACGAAGATGCACGAAGATGAACGAAGATGCACGAAGTTGCACGAAGATGCACGAAGGTGCACGAAGATGCACGAAGATGAACGAAGATGAACGAAGATGAACGAAGATGAACGAAGATGCACGAAGATGCACGAAGATGCACGAAGATGCACGAAGATGCACGAAGATGAACGAAGATGCACGAAGATGAACGAAGATGCACGAAGTTGCACGAAGATGCACGAAGATGAACGAAGATGAACGAAGATGAACGAAGATGAACGAAGATGAACGAAGATGAACGAAGATGCACGAAGATGCACGAAGATGCACGAAGATGAACGAAGATGAACGAAGATGAACGAAGATGAACGAAGATGAACGAAGATGAACAAAGATGCACGAAGATGCACGAAGATGCACGAAGATGAACGAAGATGAACGAAGATGAACGAAGATAAACGAAGATGAACGGAGATGAACGAAGATGAACGAAGATGCACGAAGATGCACGAAGATGCACGAAGATGCACGAAGATGCACGAAGATGCACGAAGACGCACGAAGATGCACGAAGATGCACGAAGATGAACGAAGATGCACGAAGATGAACGAAGATGCACGAAGATGAACGAAGATGCACGAAGTTGCACGAAGATGCACGAAGATGCACGAAGATGCACGAAGATGAACGAAGATGAACGAAGATGAACGAAGATGAACGAAGATGCACGAAGATGCACGAAGATGCACGAAGATGCACGAAGATGAACGAAGATGCACGAAGATGAACGAAGATGCACGAAGTTGCACGAAGATGCACGAAGATGAACGAAGATGAACGAAGATGAACGAAGATGAACGAAGATGAACGAAGATGCACGAAGATGCACGAAGATGCACGAAGATGAACGAAGATGAACGAAGATGAACGAAGATGAACGAAGATGAACGAAGATGAACAAAGATGAACGAAGATGATGATGATGATGATGATGATGATGATGATGATGATGATGATGATGATGATGATGATGATGATGATGATGATGATGATGATGATGATGATGATGATGATGATGATGATGATGATGATGATGATGATGATGATGATGATGATGATGATGATGATGATGATGATGATGATGATGATGATGATGATGATGATGATGATGATGATGATGATGATGATGATGATGATGATGATGATGATGATGATGATGATGATGATGATGATGATGATGATGATGATGATGATGATGATGATGATGATGATGATGATGATGATGATGATGATGATGATGATGATGATGATGATGATGATGATGATGATGATGATGATGATGATGATGATGATGATGATGATGATGATGATGATGATGATGATGATGATGATGATGATGATGATGATGATGATGATGATGATGATGATGATGATGATGATGATGATGATGATGATGATGATGATGATGATGATGATGATGATGATGATGATGATGATGATGATGATGATGATGATGATGATGATGATGATGATGATGATGATGATGATGATGATGATGATGATGATGATGATGATGATGATGATGATGATGATGATGATGATGATGATGATGATGATGATGATGATGATGATGATGATGATGATGATGATGATGATGATGATGATGATGATGATGATGATGATGATGATGATGATGATGATGATGATGATGATGCACGAAGATGCACGAAGATGAACGATGATGCACGAAGATGAACGGAGATGCACGAAGATGCACGAAGATGCACGAAGATGCACGAAGATGAACGAAGATGAACGAAGATGAACGAAGATGAACGAAGATAAACGAAGATGAACGAAGATGCACGAAGATGCACGAAGATGCACGAAGATGCACGAAGATGCACGAAGATGCACGAAGATGCACGAAGATGCACGAAGATGCACGAAGATGCACGAAGATGAACGAAGATGCACGAAGATGAACGAAGATGCACGAAGTTGCACGAAGATGCACGAAGATGCACGAAGATGCACGAAGATGCACGGAGATGCACGAAGATGCACGAAGATGCACGAAGATGCACGAAGATGAACGAAGATGCACGAAGATGAACGAAGATGCACGAAGTTGCACGAAGATGCACGAAGATGCACGAAGATGCACGAAGATGAACGATGATGCACGAAGATGAACGGAGATGCACGAAGATGCACGAAGATGCACAAAGATGCACGAAGATGCACGAAGATGCACGAAGATGCACGAAGATGCACGAAGATGCACGAAGATGCACGAAGATGCACGAAGATGCACGAAGATGCACGAAGATGCACGAAGATGAACGAAGATGAACGAAGATAAACGAAGATGAACGAAGATGAACGAAGATGAACGAAGATGCACGAAGATGCACGAAGATGCACGAAGATGTACGAAGATGCACGAAGATGCACGAAGATGCACGAAGATTCACGAAGATGCACGAAGATGCACGAAGATGCACGAAGATGCACGAAGATGCACGAAGATGCACGAAGATGCACGAAGATGAACGAAGATGCACGAAGATGAACGAAGATGCACGAAGATGCACGAAGATGCACGAAGATGCACGAAGATGAACGAAGATGAACGAAGATAAACGAAGATGAACGAAGATGAACGAAGATGCACGAAGAGGCACGAAGATGCACGATGATGCACGAAGATGAACGAAGATGCACGAAGATGCACGAAGACGCACAAAGATGCACGAAGATGCACGAAGATGCACGAAGATGAACGAAGATGAACGAAGATGAACGAAGATAAACGAAGATGAACGAAGATGAACGAAGATGCACGAAGATGCACGAAGATGCACGATGATGCACGAAGATGAACGGAGATGCACGAAGATGCACGAAGATGCACGAAGATGCACAAAGATGCACGAAGATGCACGAAGAAGCACGAAGATGCACGAAGATGCACGAAGATGCACGAAGATGCACGAAGATGCACGAAGATGCACGAAGATGCACGAAGATGAACGAAGATGAACGAAGATAAACGAAGATGAACGAAGATAAACGAAGATGAACGAAGATGAACGAAGATGAACGAAGATGAACGAAGATAAACGAAGATGAACGAAGATGAACGGAGATGCACGAAGATGCACGAAGATGCACGAAGATGCACGAAGATGAACGAAGATGAACGAAGATGAACGAAGATGAACGAAGATAAACGAAGATGAACGAAGATGCACGAAGATGCACGAAGATGCACGAAGATGCACGAAGATGCACGAAGATGCACGAAGATGCACGAAGATGCACGAAGATGCACGAAGATGCACGAAGATGAACGAAGATGCACGAAGATGAACGAAGATGCACGAAGTTGCACGAAGATGCACGAAGATGCACGAAGATGCACGAAGATGCACGGAGATGCACGAAGATGCACGAAGATGCACGAAGATGCACGAAGATGAACGAAGATGCACGAAGATGAACGAAGATGCACGAAGTTGCACGAAGATGCACGAAGATGCACGAAGATGCACGAAGATGAACGATGATGCACGAAGATGAACGGAGATGCACGAAGATGCACGAAGATGCACAAAGATGCACGAAGATGCACGAAGATGCACGAAGATGCACGAAGATGCACGAAGATGCACGAAGATGCACGAAGATGCACGAAGATGCACGAAGATGCACGAAGATGCACGAAGATGAACGAAGATGAACGAAGATAAACGAAGATGAACGAAGATGAACGAAGATGCACGAAGATGCACGAAGATGCACGAAGATGTACGAAGATGCACGAAGATGCACGAAGATGCACGAAGATTCACGAAGATGCACGAAGATGCACGAAGATGCACGAAGATGCACGAAGATGCACGAAGATGCACGAAGATGCACGAAGATGAACGAAGATGCACGAAGATGAACGAAGATGCACGAAGATGCACGAAGATGCACGAAGATGCACGAAGATGAACGAAGATGAACGAAGATAAACGAAGATGAACGAAGATGAACGAAGATGCACGAAGAGGCACGAAGATGCACGATGATGCACGAAGATGAACGAAGATGCACGAAGATGCACGAAGACGCACAAAGATGCACGAAGATGCACGAAGATGCACGAAGATGCACGAAGATGAACGAAGATGAACGAAGATGAACGAAGATAAACGAAGATGAACGAAGATGAACGAAGATGCACGAAGATGCACGAAGATGCACGATGATGCACGAAGATGAACGGAGATGCACGAAGATGCACGAAGATGCACGAAGATGCACAAAGATGCACGAAGATGCACGAAGAAGCACGAAGATGCACGAAGATGCACGAAGATGCACGAAGATGCACGAAGATGCACGAAGATGCACGAAGATGCACGAAGATGAACGAAGATGAACGAAGATAAACGAAGATGAACGAAGATAAACGAAGATGAACGAAGATGAACGAAGATGAACGAAGATGAACGAAGATGAACGAAGATAAACGAAGATGAACGAAGATGAACGGAGATGCACGAAGATGCACGAAGATGCACGAAGATGCACGAAGATGAACGAAGATGAACGAAGATGAACGAAGATGAACGAAGATAAACGAAGATGAACGAAGATGCACGAAGATGCACGAAGATGCACGAAGATGCACGAAGATGCACGAAGATGCACGAAGATGCACGAAGATGCACGAAGATGCACGAAGATGCACGAAGATGAACGAAGATGCACGAAGATGAACGAAGATGCACGAAGTTGCACGAAGATGCACGAAGATGCACGAAGATGCACGAAGATGCACGGAGATGCACGAAGATGCACGAAGATGCACGAAGATGCACGAAGATGAACGAAGATGCACGAAGATGAACGAAGATGCACGAAGTTGCACGAAGATGCACGAAGATGCACGAAGATGCACGAAGATGAACGATGATGCACGAAGATGAACGGAGATGCACGAAGATGCACGAAGATGCACAAAGATGCACGAAGATGCACGAAGATGCACGAAGATGCACGAAGATGCACGAAGATGCACGAAGATGCACGAAGATGCACGAAGATGCACGAAGATGCACGAAGATGCACGAAGATGAACGAAGATGAACGAAGATAAACGAAGATGAACGAAGATGAACGAAGATGAACGAAGATGCACGAAGATGCACGAAGATGCACGAAGATGTACGAAGATGCACGAAGATGCACGAAGATGCACGAAGATTCACGAAGATGCACGAAGATGCACGAAGATGCACGAAGATGCACGAAGATGCACGAAGATGCACGAAGATGCACGAAGATGAACGAAGATGCACGAAGATGAACGAAGATGCACGAAGATGCACGAAGATGCACGAAGATGCACGAAGATGAACGAAGATGAACGAAGATAAACGAAGATGAACGAAGATGAACGAAGATGCACGAAGAGGCACGAAGATGCACGATGATGCACGAAGATGAACGAAGATGCACGAAGATGCACGAAGACGCACAAAGATGCACGAAGATGCACGAAGATGCACGAAGATGCACGAAGATGAACGAAGATGAACGAAGATGAACGAAGATAAACGAAGATGAACGAAGATGAACGAAGATGCACGAAGATGCACGAAGATGCACGATGATGCACGAAGATGAACGGAGATGCACGAAGATGCACGAAGATGCACGAAGATGCACAAAGATGCACGAAGATGCACGAAGAAGCACGAAGATGCACGAAGATGCACGAAGATGCACGAAGATGCACGAAGATGCACGAAGATGCACGAAGATGCACGAAGATGAACGAAGATGAACGAAGATAAACGAAGATGAACGAAGATAAACGAAGATGAACGAAGATGAACGAAGATGAACGAAGATGAACGAAGATAAACGAAGATGAACGAAGATGAACGAAGATGAACGAAGATGCACGAAGATGCACGAAGATGCACGAAGATGCACGAAGATGCACGAAGATGCACGAAGATGCACGAAGATGCACGAAGATGCACGAAGATGAACGAAGATGCACGAAGATGAACGAAGATGCACGAAGTTGCACGAAGATGCACGAAGATGCACGAAGATGCACGAAGATGAACGAAGATGAACGAAGATGAACGAAGATGAACGAAGATGCACGAAAATGCACGAAGATGCACGAAGATGCACGAAGATGCACGAAGATGAACGAAGATGCACGAAGATGAACGAAGATGCACGAAGTTGCACGAAGATGCACGAAGATGAACGAAGATGAACGAAGATGAACGAAGATGAACGAAGATGAACGAAGATGAACGAAGATGAACGAAGATGCACGAAGATGCACGAAGATGCACGAAGATGAACGAAGATGAACGAAGATGAACGAAGATGAACGAAGATGAACGAAGATGAACAAAGATGCACGAAGATGCACGAAGATGCACGAAGATGAACGAAGATGAACGAAGATGAACGAAGATAAACGAAGATGATCGAAGATGAACGAAGATGAACGAAGATGCACGAAGATGCACGAAGATGAACGAAGATGAACGAAGATGAACGAAGATAAACGAAGATGAACGAAGATGAACGAAGATGCACGAAGATGCACGAAGATGCACGAAGGAGAAAGAAGATGCACGAAGATGAACGAAGATGCACGAAGTTGCACGAAGATGCACGAAGATGAACGAAGATGAACGAAGATGAACGAAGATAAACGAAGATGATCGAAGATGAACGAAGATGAACGAAGATGCACGAAGATGCACGAAGATGAACGAAGATGAACGAAGATGAACGAAGATAAACGAAGATGAACGAAGATGAACGAAGATGAACGATGATGCACGAAGATGAACGGAGATGCACGAAGATGAACGAAGATGCACGAAGATGCACGAAGATGCACGAAGATGAACGAAGATGAACGAAGATGAACGAAGATGAACGAAGATGAACGAAGATGAACAAAGATGCACGAAGATGCACGAAGATGCACGAAGATGAACGAAGATGAACGAAGATGAACGAAGATAAACGAAGATGATCGAAGATGAACGAAGATGAACGAAGATGCACGAAGATGCACGAAGATGAACGAAGATGAACGAAGATGAACGAAGATAAACGAAGATGAACGAAGATGAACGAAGATGAACGATGATGCACGAAGATGAACGGAGATGCACGAAGATGCACGAAGATGCACGAAGATGCACGAAGATGAACGAAGATGAACGAAGATGAACGAAGATGAACGAAGATAAACGAAGATGAACGAAGATGCACGAAGATGCACGAAGATGCACGAAGATGCACGAAGATGCACGAAGATGCACGAAGATGCACGAAGATGCACGAAGATGCACGAAGATGCACGAAGATGAACGAAGATGCACGAAGATGAACGAAGATGCACGAAGTTGCACGAAGATGCACGAAGATGCACGAAGATGCACGAAGATGCACGGAGATGCACGAAGATGCACGAAGATGCACGAAGATGCACGAAGATGAACGAAGATGCACGAAGATGAACGAAGATGCACGAAGTTGCACGAAGATGCACGAAGATGCACGAAGATGCACGAAGATGAACGATGATGCACGAAGATGAACGGAGATGCACGAAGATGCACGAAGATGCACAAAGATGCACGAAGATGCACGAAGATGCACGAAGATGCACGAAGATGCACGAAGATGCACGAAGATGCACGAAGATGCACGAAGATGCACGAAGATGCACGAAGATGCACGAAGATGAACGAAGATGAACGAAGATAAACGAAGATGAACGAAGATGAACGAAGATGAACGAAGATGCACGAAGATGCACGAAGATGCACGAAGATGTACGAAGATGCACGAAGATGCACGAAGATGCACGAAGATTCACGAAGATGCACGAAGATGCACGAAGATGCACGAAGATGCACGAAGATGCACGAAGATGCACGAAGATGCACGAAGATGAACGAAGATGCACGAAGATGAACGAAGATGCACGAAGATGCACGAAGATGCACGAAGATGCACGAAGATGAACGAAGATGAACGAAGATAAACGAAGATGAACGAAGATGAACGAAGATGCACGAAGAGGCACGAAGATGCACGATGATGCACGAAGATGAACGAAGATGCACGAAGATGCACGAAGACGCACAAAGATGCACGAAGATGCACGAAGATGCACGAAGATGCACGAAGATGAACGAAGATGAACGAAGATGAACGAAGATAAACGAAGATGAACGAAGATGAACGAAGATGCACGAAGATGCACGAAGATGCACGATGATGCACGAAGATGAACGGAGATGCACGAAGATGCACGAAGATGCACGAAGATGCACAAAGATGCACGAAGATGCACGAAGAAGCACGAAGATGCACGAAGATGCACGAAGATGCACGAAGATGCACGAAGATGCACGAAGATGCACGAAGATGCACGAAGATGAACGAAGATGAACGAAGATAAACGAAGATGAACGAAGATAAACGAAGATGAACGAAGATGAACGAAGATGAACGAAGATGAACGAAGATAAACGAAGATGAACGAAGATGAACGGAGATGCACGAAGATGCACGAAGATGCACGAAGATGCACGAAGATGAACGAAGATGAACGAAGATGAACGAAGATGAACGAAGATAAACGAAGATGAACGAAGATGCACGAAGATGCACGAAGATGCACGAAGATGCACGAAGATGCACGAAGATGCACGAAGATGCACGAAGATGCACGAAGATGCACGAAGATGCACGAAGATGAACGAAGATGCACGAAGATGAACGAAGATGCACGAAGTTGCACGAAGATGCACGAAGATGCACGAAGATGCACGAAGATGCACGGAGATGCACGAAGATGCACGAAGATGCACGAAGATGCACGAAGATGAACGAAGATGCACGAAGATGAACGAAGATGCACGAAGTTGCACGAAGATGCACGAAGATGCACGAAGATGCACGAAGATGAACGATGATGCACGAAGATGAACGGAGATGCACGAAGATGCACGAAGATGCACAAAGATGCACGAAGATGCACGAAGATGCACGAAGATGCACGAAGATGCACGAAGATGCACGAAGATGCACGAAGATGCACGAAGATGCACGAAGATGCACGAAGATGCACGAAGATGAACGAAGATGAACGAAGATAAACGAAGATGAACGAAGATGAACGAAGATGAACGAAGATGCACGAAGATGCACGAAGATGCACGAAGATGTACGAAGATGCACGAAGATGCACGAAGATGCACGAAGATTCACGAAGATGCACGAAGATGCACGAAGATGCACGAAGATGCACGAAGATGCACGAAGATGCACGAAGATGCACGAAGATGAACGAAGATGCACGAAGATGAACGAAGATGCACGAAGATGCACGAAGATGCACGAAGATGCACGAAGATGAACGAAGATGAACGAAGATAAACGAAGATGAACGAAGATGAACGAAGATGCACGAAGAGGCACGAAGATGCACGATGATGCACGAAGATGAACGAAGATGCACGAAGATGCACGAAGACGCACAAAGATGCACGAAGATGCACGAAGATGCACGAAGATGCACGAAGATGAACGAAGATGAACGAAGATGAACGAAGATAAACGAAGATGAACGAAGATGAACGAAGATGCACGAAGATGCACGAAGATGCACGATGATGCACGAAGATGAACGGAGATGCACGAAGATGCACGAAGATGCACGAAGATGCACAAAGATGCACGAAGATGCACGAAGAAGCACGAAGATGCACGAAGATGCACGAAGATGCACGAAGATGCACGAAGATGCACGAAGATGCACGAAGATGCACGAAGATGAACGAAGATGAACGAAGATAAACGAAGATGAACGAAGATAAACGAAGATGAACGAAGATGAACGAAGATGAACGAAGATGAACGAAGATAAACGAAGATGAACGAAGATGAACGGAGATGCACGAAGATGCACGAAGATGCACGAAGATGCACGAAGATGAACGAAGATGAACGAAGATGAACGAAGATGAACGAAGATAAACGAAGATGAACGAAGATGCACGAAGATGCACGAAGATGCACGAAGATGCACGAAGATGCACGAAGATGCACGAAGATGCACGAAGATGCACGAAGATGCACGAAGATGCACGAAGATGAACGAAGATGCACGAAGATGAACGAAGATGCACGAAGTTGCACGAAGATGCACGAAGATGCACGAAGATGCACGAAGATGCACGGAGATGCACGAAGATGCACGAAGATGCACGAAGATGCACGAAGATGAACGAAGATGCACGAAGATGAACGAAGATGCACGAAGTTGCACGAAGATGCACGAAGATGCACGAAGATGCACGAAGATGAACGATGATGCACGAAGATGAACGGAGATGCACGAAGATGCACGAAGATGCACAAAGATGCACGAAGATGCACGAAGATGCACGAAGATGCACGAAGATGCACGAAGATGCACGAAGATGCACGAAGATGCACGAAGATGCACGAAGATGCACGAAGATGCACGAAGATGAACGAAGATGAACGAAGATAAACGAAGATGAACGAAGATGAACGAAGATGAACGAAGATGCACGAAGATGCACGAAGATGCACGAAGATGTACGAAGATGCACGAAGATGCACGAAGATGCACGAAGATTCACGAAGATGCACGAAGATGCACGAAGATGCACGAAGATGCACGAAGATGCACGAAGATGCACGAAGATGCACGAAGATGAACGAAGATGCACGAAGATGAACGAAGATGCACGAAGATGCACGAAGATGCACGAAGATGCACGAAGATGAACGAAGATGAACGAAGATAAACGAAGATGAACGAAGATGAACGAAGATGCACGAAGAGGCACGAAGATGCACGATGATGCACGAAGATGAACGAAGATGCACGAAGATGCACGAAGACGCACAAAGATGCACGAAGATGCACGAAGATGCACGAAGATGCACGAAGATGAACGAAGATGAACGAAGATGAACGAAGATAAACGAAGATGAACGAAGATGAACGAAGATGCACGAAGATGCACGAAGATGCACGATGATGCACGAAGATGAACGGAGATGCACGAAGATGCACGAAGATGCACGAAGATGCACAAAGATGCACGAAGATGCACGAAGAAGCACGAAGATGCACGAAGATGCACGAAGATGCACGAAGATGCACGAAGATGCACGAAGATGCACGAAGATGCACGAAGATGAACGAAGATGAACGAAGATAAACGAAGATGAACGAAGATAAACGAAGATGAACGAAGATGAACGAAGATGAACGAAGATGAACGAAGATAAACGAAGATGAACGAAGATGAACGAAGATGAACGAAGATGCACGAAGATGCACGAAGATGCACGAAGATGCACGAAGATGCACGAAGATGCACGAAGATGCACGAAGATGCACGAAGATGCACGAAGATGAACGAAGATGCACGAAGATGAACGAAGATGCACGAAGTTGCACGAAGATGCACGAAGATGCACGAAGATGCACGAAGATGAACGAAGATGAACGAAGATGAACGAAGATGAACGAAGATGCACGAAAATGCACGAAGATGCACGAAGATGCACGAAGATGCACGAAGATGAACGAAGATGCACGAAGATGAACGAAGATGCACGAAGTTGCACGAAGATGCACGAAGATGAACGAAGATGAACGAAGATGAACGAAGATGAACGAAGATGAACGAAGATGAACGAAGATGAACGAAGATGCACGAAGATGCACGAAGATGCACGAAGATGAACGAAGATGAACGAAGATGAACGAAGATGAACGAAGATGAACGAAGATGAACAAAGATGCACGAAGATGCACGAAGATGCACGAAGATGAACGAAGATGAACGAAGATGAACGAAGATAAACGAAGATGATCGAAGATGAACGAAGATGAACGAAGATGCACGAAGATGCACGAAGATGAACGAAGATGAACGAAGATGAACGAAGATAAACGAAGATGAACGAAGATGAACGAAGATGCACGAAGATGCACGAAGATGCACGAAGGAGAAAGAAGATGCACGAAGATGAACGAAGATGCACGAAGTTGCACGAAGATGCACGAAGATGCACGAAGATGCACGAAGATGCACGAAGATGCACGAAGATGAACGATGATGCACGAAGATGAACGAAGATGCACGAAGATGCACGAAGATGCACGAAGATGCACGAAGATGCACGAAGATGCACGAAGATGCACGAAGATGCACGAAGATGCACGAAGATGCACGAAGATGCACGAAGATGCACGAAGATGCACGAAGATGAACGAAGATGAACGAAGATGAACGAAGATAAACGAAGATGAACGAAGATGAACGAAGATGAACGAAGATGCACGAAGATGCACGAAGATGCACGAAGATGCACGAAGATGCACGAAGATGCACGAAGATGCACGAAGATGCACGAAGATGCACGAAGATGCACGAAGATGAACGAAGATGCACGAAGATGAACGAAGATGCACGAAGTTGCACGAAGATGCACGAAGATGAACGAAGATGAACGAAGATGAACGAAGATGCACGAAGATGCACGAAGATGCACGAAGATGCACGAAGATGCACGAAGATGCACGAAGATGCACGAAGATGCACGAAGATGCACGAAGATGCACGAAGATGCACGAAGATGAACGAAGATGCACGAAGATGAACGAAGATGCACGAAGTTGCACGAAGATGCACGAAGATGCACGAAGATGAACGAAGATGCACGAAGTTGCACGAAGATGCACGAAGATGAACGAAGATGCACGAAGATGAACGAAGATGCACGAAGTTGCACGAAGATGCACGAAGATGAACGAAGATGAACGAAGATGAACGAAGATGAACGAAGATGAACGAAGATGAACGAAGATGCACGAAGTTGCACGAAGATGCACGAAGATGCACGGAGATGCACGAAGATGCACGAAGATGAACGAAGATGCACGAAGATGAACGAAGATGCACGAAGTTGCACGAAGATGCACGAAGATGCACGAAGATGCACGAAGATGAACGATGATGCACGAAGATGAACGGAGATGCACGAAGATGCACGAAGATGCACGAAGATGCACAAAGATGCACGAAGATGCACGAAGATGCACGAAGATGCACGAAGATGCACGAAGATGCACGAAGATGCACGAAGATGCACGAAGATGAACGAAGATGAACGAAGATAAACGAAGATGAACGAAGATGAACGAAGATGAACGAAGATGCACGAAGATGCACGAAGATGCACGAAGATGCACGAAGATGTACGAAGATGCACGAAGATGCACGAAGATGCACGAAGATGCACGAAGATGCACGAAGATGCACGAAGATGAACGAAGATGAACGAAGATGAACGAAGATGAACGAAGATGAACGAAGATGAACGAAGATGCACGAAGATGCACGAAGATGCACGAAGATGTACGAAGATGCACGAAGATGCACGAAGATGCACGAAGGTGCACGAAGATGCACGAAGATGCACGAAGATGCACGAAGATGCACGAAGATGAACGAAGATGCACGAAGATGAACGAAGATGCACGAAGATGCACGAAGATGCACGAAGATGCACGAAGATGAACGAAGATGAACGAAGATGAACGAAGATAAACGAAGATGAACGAAGATGAACGAAGATGCACGAAGAGGCACGAAGATGCACGATGATGCACGAAGATGAACGAAGATGCACGAAGATGCACGAAGATGCACAAAGATGCACGAAGATGCACGAAGATGCACGAAGATGAACGAAGATGAACGAAGATGAACGAAGATGCACGAAGATAAACGAAGATGAACGAAGATGAACGAAGATGCACGAAGATGCACGAAGATGCACGAAGGAGAAAGAAGATGCACGAAGATGAACGAAGATGCACGAAGTTGCACGAAGATGCACGAAGATGCACGAAGATGCACGAAGATGCACGAAGATGAACGAAGATGAACGAAGATGAACGAAGATAAACGAAGATGAACGAAGATGAACGAAGATGCAAGAAGAGGCACGAAGATGCACGATGATGCACGAAGATGAACGAAGATGCACGAAGATGCACGAAGATGCACAAAGATGCACGAAGATGCACGAAGATGCACGAAGATGCACGAAGATGAACGAAGATGAACGAAGATGAACGAAGATAAACGAAGATGAACGAAGATGAACGAAGATGCACGAAGATGCACGAAGGAGAAAGAAGATGCACGAAGATGAACGAAGATGCACGAAGTTGCACGAAGATGCACGAACATGCACGAAGATGCACGAAGATGCACGAAGATGCACGAAGATGAACGATGATGCACGAAGATGCACGAAGTTGCACGAAGATGCACGAAGATGAACGACGAAGATGAACGAAGATGAACGAAGATGAACGAAGATGAACAAAGATGCACGAAGATGCACGAAGATGCACGAAGATGAACGAAGATGAACGAAGATGAACGAAGATAAACGAAGATGAACGAAGATGAACGAAGATGAACGAAGATGCACGAAGATGCACGAAGATGCACGAAGATGCACGAAGATGCACGAAGATGCACGAAGATGCACGAAGACGCACGAAGATGCACGAAGATGAACGAAGATGCACGAAGATGAACGAAGATGCACGAAGTTGCACGAAGATGCACGAAGATGCACGAAGATGCACGAAGATGAACGAAGTTGAACGAAGATGAACGAAGATGAACGAAGATGCACGAAGATGCACGAAGATGCACGACGATGCACGAAGATGAACGAAGATGCACGAAGATGAACGAAGATGCACGAAGATGAACGAAGATGAACGAAGATGAACGAAGATGAACGAAGATGAACGAAGATGCACGAAGATGCACGAAGATGCACGAAGATGAACGAAGATGAACGAAGATGAACGAAGATGAACGGAGATGAACGAAGATGAACAAAGATGAACGAAGATGATGATGATGATGATGATGATGATGATGATGATGATGATGATGATGATGATGATGATGATGATGATGATGATGATGATGATGATGATGATGATGATGATGATGATGATGATGATGATGATGATGATGATGATGATGATGATGATGATGATGATGATGATGATGATGATGATGATGATGCACGAAGATGCACGAAGATGCACGAAGATGCACGAAGATGCACGAAGATGAACGATGATGCACGAAGATGCACGAAGTTGCACGAAGATGCACGAAGATGAACGACGAAGATGAACGAAGATGAACGAAGATGAACGAAGATGAACGAAGATGAACGAGGATGAACGAAGATGAACGAAGATGAACGAAGATGAACGAAGATGCACGAAGATGCACGAAGATGCACGAAGATGAACGAAGATGAACGAAGATGAACGAAGATGAACGAAGATGAACAAAGATGCACGAAGATGCACGAAGATGCACGAAGATGAACGAAGATGAACGAAGATGAACGAAGATGAACGAAGATGAACGAAGATGAACGAAGATGCACGAAGATGCACGAAGATGCACGAAGATGCACGAAGATGCACGAAGATGCACGAAGATGCACGAAGATGCACGAAGACGCACGAAGATGCACGAAGATGCACGAAGATGAACGAAGATGCACGAAGATGAACGAAGATGCACGAAGTTGCACGAAGATGCACGAAGATGCACGAAGATGCACGAAGATGAACGAAGTTGAACGAAGATGAACGAAGATGAACGAAGATGCACGAAGATGCACGAAGATGCACGAAGATGCACGGAGATGAACGAAGATGCACGAAGATGCACGAAGTTGCACGAAGATGCACGAAGATGAACGAAGATGAACGAAGATGAACGAAGATGCACGAAGATGCACGAAGATGAACGAAGATGAACGAAGATAAACGAAGATGAACGAAGATGAACGAAGATGAACGAAGATGCACGAAGATGCACGAAGATGCACGAAGATGTACGAAGATGCACGAAGATGCACGAAGATGCACGAAGATTCACGAAGATGCACGAAGATGCACGAAGATGCACGAAGATGCACGAAGATGCACGAAGATGCACGAAGATGCACGAAGATGAACGAAGATGCACGAAGATGAACGAAGATGCACGAAGATGCACGAAGATGCACGAAGATGCACGAAGATGAACGAAGATGAACGAAGATAAACGAAGATGAACGAAGATGAACGAAGATGCACGAAGAGGCACGAAGATGCACGATGATGCACGAAGATGAACGAAGATGCACGAAGATGCACGAAGACGCACAAAGATGCACGAAGATGCACGAAGATGCACGAAGATGCACGAAGATGAACGAAGATGAACGAAGATGAACGAAGATAAACGAAGATGAACGAAGATGAACGAAGATGCACGAAGATGCACGAAGATGCACGAAGGAGAAAGAAGATGCACGAAGATGAACGAAGATGCACGAAGTTGCACGAAGATGCACGAAGATGCACGAAGATGCACGAAGATGCACGAAGATGCACGAAGATGAACGATGATGCACGAAGATGAACGAAGATGCACGAAGATGCACGAAGATGCACGAAGATGCACGAAGATGCACGAAGATGCACGAAGATGCACGAAGATGCACGAAGATGCACGAAGATGCACGAAGATGCACGAAGATGCACGAAGATGAACGAAGATGAACGAAGATGAACGAAGATAAACGAAGATGAACGAAGATGAACGAAGATGAACGAAGATGCACGAAGATGCACGAAGATGCACGAAGATGCACGAAGATGCACGAAGATGCACGAAGATGCACGAAGATGCACGAAGATGCACGAAGATGAACGAAGATGCACGAAGATGAACGAAGATGCACGAAGTTGCACGAAGATGCACGAAGATGAACGAAGATGAACGAAGATGAACGAAGATGCACGAAGATGCACGAAGATGCACGAAGATGCACGAAGATGCACGAAGATGCACGAAGATGCACGAAGATGCACGAAGATGCACGAAGATGCACGAAGATGCACGAAGATGCACGAAGATGAACGAAGATGCACGAAGATGAACGAAGATGCACGAAGTTGCACGAAGATGCACGAAGATGCACGAAGATGAACGAAGATGCACGAAGTTGCACGAAGATGCACGAAGATGAACGAAGATGCACGAAGATGAACGAAGATGCACGAAGTTGCACGAAGATGCACGAAGATGAACGAAGATGAACGAAGATGAACGAAGATGAACGAAGATGCACGAAGTTGCACGAAGATGCACGAAGATGCACGAAGATGCACGAAGATGCACGAAGATGAACGAAGATGCACGAAGATGAACGAAGATGCACGAAGTTGCACGAAGATGCACGAAGATGCACGAAGATGCACGAAGATGAACGATGATGCACGAAGATGAACGGAGATGCACGAAGATGCACGAAGATGCACGAAGATGCACAAAGATACACGAAGATGCACGAAGATGCACGAAGATGCACGAAGATGCACGAAGATGCACGAAGATGCACGAAGATGCACGAAGATGCACGAAGATGCACGAAGATGCACGAAGATGAACGAAGATGAACGAAGATAAACGAAGATGAACGAAGATGAACGAAGATGAACGAAGATGCACGAAGATGCACGAAGATGCACGAAGATGTACGAAGATGCACGAAGATGCACGAAGATGCACGAAGATGCACGAAGATGCACGAAGATGCACGAAGATGCACGAAGATGCACGAAGATGCACGAAGATGAACGAAGATGCACGAAGATGAACGAAGATGCACGAAGATGCACGAAGATGCACGAAGATGCACGAAGATGAACGAAGATGAACGAAGATGAACGAAGATAAACGAAGATGAACGAAGATGAACGAAGATGCACGAAGAGGAACGAAGATGCACGATGATGCACGAAGATGAACGAAGATGCACGAAGATGCACGAAGATGCACAAAAATGCACGAAGATGCACGAAGATGCACGAAGATGAACGAAGATGAACGAAGATGAACGAAGATGCACGAAGATAAACGAAGATGAACGAAGATGAACGAAGATGCACGAAGATGCACGAAGGAGAAAGAAGATGCACGAAGATGAACGAAGATGCACGAAGTTGCACGAAGATGCACGAAGATGCACGAAGATGCACGAAGATGAACGAAGATGAACGAAGATGAACGAAGATAAACGAAGATGAACGAAGATGAACGAAGATGCACGAAGAGGCACGAAGATGCACGATGATGCACGAAGATGAACGAAGATGCACGAAGATGCACGAAGATGCACAAAGATGCACGAAGATGCACGAAGATGCACGAAGATGCACGAAGATGAACGAAGATGAACGAAGATGAACGAAGATAAACGAAGATGAACGAAGATGAACGAAGATGCACGAAGATGCACGAAGATGCACGAAGGAGAAAGAAGATGCACGAAGATGAACGAAGATGCACGAAGTTGCACGAAGATGCACGAAGATGCACGAAGATGCACGAAGATGCACGAAGATGCACGAAGATGCACGAAGATGAACGATGATGCACGAAGATGCACGAAGTTGCACGAAGATGCACGAAGATGAACGAAGATGAACGAAGATGCACGAAGATGCACGAAGATGCACGAAGATGCACGAAGATGCACGAAGATGAACGAAGATGAACGAAGATGAACGAAGATAAACGAAGATGAACGAAGATGAACGAAGATGAACGAAGATGCACGAAGATGCACGAAGATGCACGAAGATGCACGAAGATGCACGAAGATGCACGAAGATGCACGAACATGCACGAAGATGCACGAAGATGCACGAAGATGAACGAAGATGCACGAAGATGAACGAAGATGCACGAAGTTGCACGAAGATGCACGAAGATGAACGAAGATGAACGAAGATGAACGAAGATGCACGAAGATGCACGAAGATGCACGAAGATGCACGAAGATGCACGAAGATGCACGAAGATGCACGAAGATGCACGAAGATGCACGAAGATGCACGAAGATGCACGAAGATGCACGAAGATGAACGAAGATGCACGAAGATGAACGAAGATGCACGAAGTTGCACGAAGATGCACGAAGATGCACGAAGATGAACGAAGATGCACGAAGTTGCACGAAGATGCACGAAGATGAACGAAGATGCACGAAGATGAACGAAGATGCACGAAGTTGCACGAAGATGCACGAAGATGAACGAAGATGAACGAAGATGAACGAAGATGAACGAAGATGAACGAAGATGCACGAAGTTGCACGAAGATGCACGAAGATGCACGAAGATGCACGAAGATGCACGAAGATGAACGAAGATGCACGAAGATGAACGAAGATGCACGAAGTTGCACGAAGATGCACGAAGATGCACGAAGATGCACGAAGATGAACGATGATGCACGAAGATGAACGGAGATGCACGAAGATGAATGAAGATGCACGAAGATGCACAAAGATGCACGAAGATGCACGAAGATGCACGAAGATGCACGAAGATGCACGAAGATGCACGAAGATGCACGAAGATGCACGAAGATGCACGAAGATGCACGAAGATGCACGAAGATGAACGAAGATGAACGAAGATAAACGAAGATGAACGAAGATGAACGAAGATGAACGAAGATGCACGAAGATGCACGAAGATGCACGAAGATGTACGAAGATGCACGAAGATGCACGAAGATGCACGAAGATGCACGAAGATGCACGAAGATGCACGAAGATGCACGAAGATGAACGAAGATGCACGAAGATGAACGAAGATGCACGAAGATGCACGAAGATGCACGAAGATGCACGAAGATGAACGAAGATGAACGAAGATGAACGAAGATAAACGAAGATGAACGAAGATGAACGAAGATGCACGAAGAGGAACGAAGATGCACGATGATGCACGAAGATGAACGAAGATGCACGAAGATGCACGAAGATGCACAAAGATGCACGAAGATGCACGAAGATGCACGAAGATGAACGAAGATGAACGAAGATGAACGAAGATGCACGAAGATAAACGAAGATGAACGAAGATGAACGAAGATGCACGAAGATGCACGAAGATGCACGAAGGAGAAAGAAGATGCACGAAGATGAACGAAGATGCACGAAGTTGCACGAAGATGCACGAAGATGCACGAAGATGCACGAAGATGAACGAAGATGAACGAAGATGAACGAAGATAAACGAAGATGAACGAAGATGAACGAAGATGCACGAAGAGGCACGAAGATGCACGATGATGCACGAAGATGAACGAAGATGCACGAAGATGCACGAAGATGCACAAAGATGCACGAAGATGCACGAAGATGCACGAAGATGCACGAAGATGAACGAAGATGAACGAAGATGAACGAAGATAAACGAAGATGAACGAAGATGAACGAAGATGCACGAAGATGCACGAAGATGCACGAAGGAGAAAGAAGATGCACGAAGATGAACGAAGATGCACGAAGTTGCACGAAGATGCACGAAGATGCACGAAGATGCACGAAGATGCACGAAGATGCACGAAGATGCACGAAGATGAACGATGATGCACGAAGATGCACGAAGTTGCACGAAGATGCACGAAGATGAACGAAGATGAACGAAGATGAACGAAGATGAACGAAGATGAACGAAGATGAACGAAGATGCACGAAGTTGCACGAAGATGCACGAAGATGCACGAAGATGCACGAAGATGCACGAAGATGAACGAAGATGCACGAAGATGAACGAAGATGCACGAAGTTGCACGAAGATGCACGAAGATGCACGAAGATGCACGAAGATGAACGATGATGCACGAAGATGAACGGAGATGCACGAAGATGCACGAAGATGCACGAAGATGCACAAAGATGCACGAAGATGCACGAAGATGCACGAATATGCACGAAGATGCACGAAGATGCACGAAGATGAACGAAAATAAACGAAGATGAACGAAGATGAACGAAGATGAACGAAGATGCACGAAGATGCACGAAGATGCACGAAGATGTACGAAGATGCACGAAGATGCACGAAGATGCACGAAGATGCACGAAGATGCACGAAGATGCACGAAGATGCACGAAGATGAACGAAGATGCACGAAGATGAACGAAGATGCACGAAGATGCACGAAGATGCACGAAGATGCACGAAGATGAACGAAGATGAACGAAGATGAACGAAGATAAACGAAGATGAACGAAGATGAACGAAGATGCACGAAGAGGCACGAAGATGCACGAAGATGAACGAAGATGAACGAAGATGAACGAAGATGCACGAAGATAAACGAAGATGAACGAAGATGAACGAAGATGCACGAAGATGCACGAAGGAGAAAGAAGATGCACGAAGATGAACGAAGATGCACGAAGTTGCACGAAGATGCACGAAGATGCACGAAGATGCACGAAGATGCACGAAGATGAACGAAGATGAACGAAGATAAACGAAGATGAACGAAGATGAACGAAGATGCACGAAGAGGCACGAAGATGCACGATGATGCACGAAGATGAACGAAGATGCACGAAGATGCACGAAGATGCACAAAGATGCACGAAGATGCACGAAGATGCACGAAGAGGCACGAAGATGAACGAAGATGAACGAAGATGAACGAAGATGAACGAAGATGAACGAAGATGAACGAAGATGAACGAAGATGCACGAAGATGCACGAAGATGCACGAAGATGCACGAAGATGCACGAAGATGCACGAAGATGCACGAAGATGCACGAAGATGCACGAAGATGCACGAAGATGCACGAAGATGAACGAAGATGCACGAAGATGAACGAAGATGCACGAAGTTGCACGAAGATGCACGAAGATGAACGAAGATGAACGAAGATGAACGAAGATGCACGAAGATGCACGAAGATGCACGAAGATGCACGAAGATGCACGAAGATGCACGAAGATGCACGAAGATGCACGAAGATGCACGAAGATGCACGAAGATGCACGAAGATGCACGAAGATGAACGAAGATGCACGAAGATGAACGAAGATGCACGAAGTTGCACGAAGATGCACGAAGATGCACGAAGATGAACGAAGATGCACGAAGTTGCACGAAGATGCACGAAGATGAACGAAGATGCACGAAGATGAACGAAGATGCACGAAGTTGCACGAAGATGCACGAAGATGAACGAAGATGAACGAAGATGAACGAAGATGAACGAAGATGAACGAAGATGAACGAAGATGCACGAAGTTGCACGAAGATGCACGAAGATGCACGAAGATGCACGAAGATGCACGAAGATGAACGAAGATGCACGAAGATGAACGAAGATGCACGAAGTTGCACGAAGATGCACGAAGATGCACGAAGATGCACGAAGATGAACGATGATGCACGAAGATGAACGGAGATGCACGAAGATGCACGAAGATGCACGAAGATGCACAAAGATGCACGAAGATGCACGAAGATGCACGAAGATGCACGAAGATGCACGAAGATGCACGAAGATGCACGAAGATGCACGAAGATGCACGAAGATGAACGAAGATGAACGAAGATAAACGAAGATGAACGAAGATGAACGAAGATGAACGAAGATGCACGAAGATGCACGAAGATGCACGAAGATGTACGAAGATGCACGAAGATGCACGAAGATGCACGAAGATGCACGAAGATGAACGAAGATGCACGAAGATGCACGAAGATGCACGAAGATGAACGAAGATGCACGAAGATGAACGAAGATGCACGAAGATGCACGAAGATGCACGAAGATGCATGAAGATGAACGAAGATGAACGAAGATGAACGAAGATGAACGAAGATAAACGAAGATGAACGAAGATGAACGAAGATGCACGAAGAGGCACGAAGATGCACGAAGATGAACGAAGATGAACGAAGATGAACGAAGATGCACGAAGATAAACGAAGATGAACGAAGATGAACGAAGATGCACGAAGATGCACGAAGATGCACGAAGGAGAAAGAAGATGCACGAAGATGAACGAAGATGCACGAAGTTGCACGAAGATGCACGAAGATGCACGAAGATGCACGAAGATGCACGAAGATGAACGAAGATGAACGAAGATGAACGAAGATAAACGAAGATGAACGAAGATGAACGAAGATGCACGAAGAGGCACGAAGATGCACGATGATGCACGAAGATGAACGAAGATGCACGAAGATGCACGAAGATGCACAAAGATGCACGAAGATGCACGAAGATGCACGAAGATGCACGAAGATGAACGAAGATGAACGAAGATGAACGAAGATAAACGAAGATGAACGAAGATGAACGAAGATGCACGAAGATGCACGAAGATGCACGAAGATGCACGAAGATGCACGAAGATGAACGAAGATGAACGAAGATAAACGAAGATGAACGAAGATAAACGAAGATGAACGAAGATGAACGAAGATGCACGAAGATGAACGAAGATGCACGAAGATGCACGAAGATGCACGAAGATGCACGAAGATGCACGAAGATGCACGAAGATGCACGAAGATGCACGAAGATGCACGAAGATGCACGAAGATGAACGAAGATGAACGAAGATGAACGAAGATAAACGAAGATGCACGAAGATGAACGAAGATGCACGAAGATGCACGAAGATGCACGAAGATGCACGAAGATGCACGAAGATGCACGAAGATGCACGAAGATGCACGAAGATGCACGAAGATGCACGAAGATGCACGAAGATGCACGAAGATGCACGAAGATGCACGAAGATGAACGAAGATGAACGAAGATGAACGAAGATGCACGAAGATGCACGAAGATGCACGAAGATGCACGAAGATGCACGAAGATGAACGAAGATGAACGAAGATAAACGAAGATGAACGAAGATGCACAAAGATGCACGAAGATGCACGAAGATGCACGAAGATGCACGAAGATGCACAAAGATGCACGAAGATGCACGAAGATGCACGAAGATGCACGAAGATGCACGAAGATGAACGAAGATGAACGAAGATAAACGAAGATGAACGAAGATGAACGAAGATGAACGAAGATGCACGAAGATGCACGAAGATGCACGAAGATGTACGAAGATGCACGAAGATGCACGAAGATGCACGAAGATGCACGAAGATGCACGAAGATGCACGAAGATGCACGAAGATGCACGAAGATGAACGAAGATGCACGAAGATGAACGAAGATGCACGAAGATGCACGAAGATGCACGAAGATGCATGAAGATGAACGAAGATGAACGAAGATGAACGAAGATGAACGAAGATAAACGAAGATGAACGAAGATGAACGAAGATGCACGAAGAGGCACGAAGATGCACGAAGATGAACGAAGATGAACGAAGATGAACGAAGATGCACGAAGATAAACGAAGATGAACGAAGATGAACGAAGATGCACGAAGATGCACGAAGATGCACGAAGGAGAAAGAAGATGCACGAAGATGAACGAAGATGCACGAAGTTGCACGAAGATGCACGAAGATGCACGAAGATGCACGAAGATGCACGAAGATGAACGAAGATGAACGAAGATGAACGAAGATAAACGAAGATGAACGAAGATGAACGAAGATGCACGAAGAGGCACGAAGATGCACGATGATGCACGAAGATGAACGAAGATGCACGAAGATGCACGAAGATGCACAAAGATGCACGAAGATGCACGAAGATGCACGAAGATGCACGAAGATGAACGAAGATGAACGAAGATGAACGAAGATAAACGAAGATGAACGAAGATGAACGAAGATGCACGAAGATGCACGAAGATGCACGAAGATGCACGAAGATGCACGAAGATGCACGAAGATGCACGAAGATGCACGAAGATGAACGAAGATGAACGAAGATGAACGAAGATAAACGAAGATGAACGAAGATGAACGAAGATGCACGAAGAGGCACGAAGATGCACGAAGATGCACGAAGATGCACGAAGATGCACGAAGATGCACGAAGATGCACGAAGATGCACGAAGATGAACGAAGATGCACGAAGATGAACGAAGATGCACGAAGATGCACGAAGATGCACGAAGATGCATGAAGATGAACGAAGATGAACGAAGATGAACGAAGATGAACGAAGATAAACGAAGATGAACGAAGATGAACGAAGATGCACGAAGAGGCACGAAGATGCACGAAGATGAACGAAGATGAACGAAGATGAACGAAGATGCACGAAGATAAACGAAGATGAACGAAGATGAACGAAGATGCACGAAGATGCACGAAGATGCACGAAGGAGAAAGAAGATGCACGAAGATGAACGAAGATGCACGAAGTTGCACGAAGATGCACGAAGATGCACGAAGATGCACGAAGATGCACGAAGATGAACGAAGATGAACGAAGATGAACGAAGATAAACGAAGATGAACGAAGATGAACGAAGATGCACGAAGAGGCACGAAGATGCACGATGATGCACGAAGATGAACGAAGATGCACGAAGATGCACAAAGATGCACGAAGATGCACGAAGATGCACGAAGATGCACGAAGATGAACGAAGATGAACGAAGATGAACGAAGATAAACGAAGATGAACGAAGATGAACGAAGATGCACGAAGATGCACGAAGATGCACGAAGATGCACGAAGATGCACGAAGATGCACGAAGATGAACGAAGATGAACGAAGATAAACGAAGATGAACGAAGATAAACGAAGATGAACGAAGATGAACGAAGATGCACGAAGATGAACGAAGATGCACGAAGATGCACGAAGATGCACGAAGATGCACGAAGATGAACGAAGATGCACGAAGATGAACGAAGATGCACGAAGTTGCACGAAGATGCACGAAGATGCACGAAGATGAACGAAGATGCACGAAGTTGCACGAAGATGCACGAAGATGAACGAAGATGCACGAAGATGAACGAAGATGCACGAAGTTGCACGAAGATGCACGAAGATGAACGAAGATGAACGAAGATGAACGAAGATGAACGAAGATGAACGAAGATGCACGAAGTTGCACGAAGATGCACGAAGATGCACGAAGATGCACGAAGATGCACGAAGATGAACGAAGATGCATGAAGATGAACGAAGATGCACGAAGTTGCACGAAGATGCACGAAGATGCACGAAGATGCACGAAGATGAACGATGATGCACGAAGATGAACGGAGATGCACGAAGATGCACGAAGATGCACGAAGATGCACAAAGATGCACGAAGATGCACGAAGATGCACGAAGATGCACGAAGATGCACGAAGATGCACGAAGATGCACGAAGATGCACGAAGATGCACGAAGATGCACGAAGATGCACGAAGATGCACGAAGATGAACGAAGATGCATGAAGATGAACGAAGATGCACGAAGTTGCACGAAGATGCACGAAGATGCACGAAGATGCACGAAGATGAACGATGATGCACGAAGATGAACGGAGATGCACGAAGATGCACGAAGATGCACGAAGATGCACAAAGATGCACGAAGATGCACGAAGATGCACGAAGATGCACGAAGATGCACGAAGATGCACGAAGATGCACAAAGATGCACGAAGATGCACGAAGATGCACGAAGATGCACGAAGATGCACGAAGATGAACGAAGATGAACGAAGATAAACGAAGATGAACGAAGATGAACGAAGATGAACGAAGATGCACGAAGATGCACGAAGATGCACGAAGATGTACGAAGATGCACGAAGATGCACGAAGATGCACGAAGATGCACGATGATGCACGAAGATGCACGAAGATGCACGAAGATGCACGAAGATGCACGAAGATGCACGAAGATGCACGAAGATGAACGAAGATGCACGAAGATGAACGAAGATGCACGAAGATGAACGAAGATGCACGAAGTTGCACGAAGATGCACGAAGATGCACGAAGATGCACGAAGATGCACGAAGATGAACGATGATGCACGAAGATGAACGAAGATGCACGAAGATGCACGAAGATGCACGAAGATGCACGAAGATGCACGAAGATGCACGAAGATGCACGAAGATGCACAAAGATGCACGAAGATGCACGAAGATGCACGAAGATGCACGAAGATGCACGAAGATGCACGAAGATGAACGAAGATGCACGAAGATGAACGAAGATGCACGAAGATGAACGAAGATGCACGAAGTTGCACGAAGATGCACGAAGATGCACGAAGATGCACGAAGATGCACGAAGATGAACGATGATGCACGAAGATGAACGAAGATGCACGAAGATGCACGAAGATGCACGAAGATGAACGAAGATGCACGAAGTTGCACGAAGATGCACGAAGATGCACGAAGATGCACGAAGATGAACGAAGATGAACGAAGATGAACGAAGATGAACGAAGATGCACGAAGATGCACGAAGATGCACGAAGATGCACGAAGATGAACGAAGATGCACGAAGATGAACGAAGATGCACGAAGATGAACGAAGATGCACGAAGTTGCACGAAGATGCACGAAGATGCACGAAGATGCACGAAGATGAACGAAGATGAACGAAGATGAACGAAGATGAACGAAGATGCACGAAGATGCACGAAGATGCACGAAGATGCACGAAGATGAACGAAGATGCACGAAGATGAACGAAGATGCAAGAAGTTGCACGAAGATGCACGAAGATGAACGAAGATGAACGAAGATGAACGAAGATGAACGAAGATGAACGAAGATGAACGAAGATCCACGAAGATGCACGAAGATGCACGAAGATGAACGAAGATGAACGAAGATGAACGAAGATGAACGAAGATGAACGAAGATGCACGAAGATGCACGAAGATGCACGAAGATGCACGAAGATGCACGAAGATGCACGAAGATGCACGAAGATGAACGAAGATGCACGAAGATGAACGAAGATGCACGAAGTTGCACGAAGATGCACGAAGATGCACGAAGATGCACGAAGATGAACGAAGATGAACGAAGATGAACGAAGATGAACGAAGATGCACGAAGATGCACGAAGATGCACGAAGATGCACGAAGATGAACGAAGATGCACGAAGATGAACGAAGATGCACGAAGTTGCACGAAGATGCACGAAGATGAACGAAGATGAACGAAGATGAACGAAGATGAACGAAGATGAACGAAGATGCACGAAGATGCACGAAGATGCACGAAGATGAACGAAGATGAACGAAGATGAACGAAGATGAACGAAGATGAACGAAGATGAACGAAGATGCACGAAGATGCACGAAGATGCACGAAGATGCACGAAGATGCACGAAGATGAACGAAGATGAACGAAGATAAACGAAGATGAACGAAGATAAACGAAGATGAACGAAGATGAACGAAGATGCCCGAAGATGCACGAAGATGCACGAAGATGAACGAAGATGAACGAAGATGAACGAAGATAAACGAAGATGAACGAAGATGCACGAAGATGCACGAAGATGCACGAAGATGCACGAAGATGCACGAAGATGCACGAAGATGCACGAAGATGCACGAAGATGCACGAAGATGAACGAAGATGCACGAAGATGAACGAAGATGCACGCAGTTGCACGAAGATGCACGAAGATGCACGAAGATGCACGAAGATGCACGGAGATGCACGAAGATGCACGAAGATGCACGAAGATGCACGAAGATGAACGAAGATGCACGAAGATGAACGAAGATGCACGAAGTTGCACGAAGATGCACGAAGATGCACGAAGATGAACGATGATGCACGAAGATGAACGGAGATGCACGAAGATGAACGAAGATGCACGAAGATGCACAAAGATGCACGAAGATGCACGAAGATGCACGAAGATGCACGAAGATGCACGAAGATGCACGAAGATGCACGAAGATGCACGAAGATGCACGAAGATGCACGAAGATGAACGAAGATGAACGAAGATAAACGAAGATGAACGAAGATGAACGAAGATGAACGAAGATGCACGAAGATGCACGAAGATGCACGAAGATGTACGAAGATGCACGAAGATGCACGAAGATGCACGAAGATGCACGAAGATGCACGAAGATGCACGAAGATGCACGAAGATGCACGAAGATGCACGAAGATGAACGAAGATGCACGAAGATGAACGAAGATGCACGAAGATGCACGAAGATGCACGAAGATGCACGAAGATGAACGGAGATGAACGGAAATGAACGAAGATAAACGAAGATGAACGAAGATGAACGAAGATGCACGAAGAGGCACGAAGATGCACGATGATGCACGAAGATGAACGAAGATGCACGAAGATGCACGAAGATGCACAAAGATGCACGAAGATGCACGAAGATGCACGAAGATGAACGAAGATGAACGAAGATGAACGAAGATAAACGAAGATGAACGAAGATGAACGAAGATGCACGAAGATGCACGAAGATGCACGAAGATGCACGAAGATGAACGAAGATGCACGAAGATGAACGAAGATGCACGAAGTTGCACGAAGATGCACGAAGATGCACGAAGATGCACGAAGATGCACGAAGATGCACGAAGATGAACGATGATGCACGAAGATGAACGATGATGCACGAAGATGCACGAAGATGCACGAAGATGCACAAAGATGCACGAAGATGCACGAAGATGCACGAAGATGCACGAAGATGCACGAAGATGCACGAAGATGAACGAAGATGAACGAAGATGAACGAAGATAAACGAAGATGAACGAAGTCGAACGAAGATGAACGAAGATGCACGAAGATGCACGAAGATGCACGAAGATGCACGAAGATGCACGAAGATGCACGAAGATGCACGAAGATGCACGAAGATGCACGAAGATGAACGAAGATGAACGAAGATGAACGAAGATGAACGAAAATGAACGAAGATGCACGAAGATGCACGAAGATGCACGAAGATGAACGAAGATGAACGAAGATGAACGAAGATGAACGAAGATGAACGAAGATGCACGAAGATGCACGAAGATGCACGAAGATGCACGAAGATGCACGAAGATGAACGAAGATGCACGAAGATAAACGAAGATGCACGAAGTTGCACGAAGATGCACGAAGATGCACGAAGATGCACGAAGATGAACGATGATGCACGAAGATGAACGGAGATGCACGAAGATGCACGAAGATGCACGAAGATGCACAAAGATGCACGAAGATGCACGAAGATGCACGAAGATGCACGAAGATGCACGAAGATGCACGAAGATGCACGAAGATGCACGTAGATGCACGAAGATGCACGAAGATGAACGAAGATGAACGAAGATAAACGAAGATGAACGAAGATGAACGAAGATGAACGAAGATGCACGAAGATGCACGAAGATGCACGAAGATGTACGAAGATGCACGAAGATGCACGAAGATGCACGAAGATGCACGAAGATGCACGAAGATGCACGAAGATGCACGAAGATGCACGAAGATGAACGAAGATGCACGAAGATGAACGAAGATGCACGAAGATGCACGAAGATGCACGAAGATGCACGAAGATGCACGAAGATGAACGAAGATGAACGAAGATGAACGAAGATAAACGAAGATGAACGAAGATGAACGAAGATGCACGAAGAGGCACGAAGATGCACGATGATGCACGAAGATGAACGAAGATGCACGAAGATGCACGAAGATGCACAAAGATGCACGAAGATGCACGAAGATGCACGAAGATGAACGAAGATGAACGAAGATGAACGAAGATAAACGAAGATGAACGAAGATGAACGAAGATGCACGAAGATGCACGAAGATGCACGAAGATGCACGAAGATGAACGAAGATGCACGAAGATGAACGAAGATGCACGAAGTTGCACGAAGATGCACGAAGATGCACGAAGATGCACGAAGATGCACGAAGATGCACGAAGATGAACGATGATGCACGAAGATGAACGAAGATGCACGAAGATGCACGAAGATGCACGAAGATGCACGAAGATGCACGAAGATGCACGAAGATGCACGAAGATGAACGAAGATGAACGAAGATGAACGAAGATGAACGAAGATGAACGAAGATGCACGAAGATGCACGAAGATGCACGAAGATGAACGAAGATGAACGAAGATGAACGAAGATGAACGAAGATGCACGAAGATGCACGAAGATGCACGAAGATGCACGAAGATGAACGAAGATGCACGAAGATGAACGAAGATGCACGAAGTTGCACGAAGATGCACGAAGATGAACGAAGATGAACGAAGATGCACGAAGATGCACGAAGATGCACGAAGATGCACGAAGATGCACGAAGATGCACGAAGATGCACGAAGATGAACGAAGATGCACGAAGATGAATGAAGATGCACGAAGTTGCACGAAGATGCACGAAGATGCACGAAGTTGCACGAAGATGCACGAAGATGCACGAAGATGAACGAAGATGCACGAAGTTGCACGAAGATGCACGAAGATGAACGAAGATGCACGAAGATGAACGAAGATGCACGAAGTTGCACGAAGATGCACGAAGATGAACGAAGATGAACGAAGATGAACGAAGATGAACGAAGATGAACGAAGATGAACGAAGATGCACGAAGTTGCACGAAGATGCACGAAGATGCACGAAGATGCACGAAGATGCACGAAGATGAACGAAGATGCACGAAGATGAACGAAGATGCACGAAGTTGCACGAAGATGCACGAAGATGCACGAAGATGCACGAAGATGAACGATGATGCACGAAGATGAACGGAGATGCACGAAGATGCACGAAGATGCACGAAGATGCACAAAGATGCACGAAGATGCACGAAGATGCACGAAGATGCACGAAGATGCACGAAGATGCACGAAGATGCACGAAGATGCACGAAGATGCACGAAGATGCACGAAGATGCACGAAGATGAACGAAGATGAACGAAGATAAACGAAGATGAACGAAGATGAACGAAGATGAACGAAGATGCACGAAGATGCACGAAGATGCACGAAGATGTACGAAGATGCACGAAGATGCACGAAGATGCACGAAGATGCACGAAGATGCACGAAGATGCACGAAGATGCACGAAGATGCACGAAGATGCACGAAGATGAACGAAGATGCACGAAGATGAACGAAGATGCACGAAGATGCACGAAGATGCACGAAGATGCATGAAGATGAACGAAGATGAACGAAGATGAACGAAGATGAACGAAGATAAACGAAGATGAACGAAGATGAACGAAGATGCACGAAGAGGCACGAAGATGCACGAAGATGAACGAAGATGAACGAAGATGAACGAAGATGCACGAAGATAAACGAATATGAACGAAGATGAACGAAGATGCACGAAGATGCACGAAGATGCACGAAGGAGAAAGAAGATGCACGAAGATGAACGAAGATGCACGAAGTTGCACGAAGATGCACGAAGATGCACGAAGATGCACGAAGATGCACGAAGATGAACGAAGATGAACGAAGATGAACGAAGATAAACGAAGATGAACGAAGATGAACGAAGATGCACGAAGAGGCACGAAGATGCACGATGATGCACGAAGATGAACGAAGATGCACGAAGATGCACGAAGATGCACAAAGATGCACGAAGATGCACGAAGATGCACGAAGATGCACGAAGATGAACGAAGATGAACGAAGATGAACGAAGATAAACGAAGATGAACGAAGATGAACGAAGATGCACGAAGATGCACGAAGATGCACGAAGATGCACGAAGATGCACGAAGATGCACGAAGATGAACGAAGATGAACGAAGATAAACGAAGATGAACGAAGATAAACGAAGATGAACGAAGATGAACGAAGATGCACGAAGATGAACGAAGATGCACGAAGATGCACGAAGATGCACGAAGATGCACGAAGATGCACGAAGATGCACGAAGATGCACGAAGATGCACGAAGATGCACGAAGATGCACGAAGATGAACGAAGATGAACGAAGATGAACGAAGATAAACGAAGATGAACGAAGATGAACGAAGATGAACGAAGATGCACGAAGATGCACGAAGATGCACGAAGATGCACGAAGATGCACGAAGATGCACGAAGATGCACGAAGATGAACGAAGATGCACGAAGATGAACGAAGATGCACGAAGTTGCACGAAGATGCACGAAGATGCACGAAGATGAACGAAGATGCACGAAGTTGCACGAAGATGCACGAAGATGAACGAAGATGCACGAAGATGAACGAAGATGCACGAAGTTGCACGAAGATGCACGAAGATGAACGAAGATGAACGAAGATGAACGAAGATGAACGAAGATGAACGAAGATGCACGAAGTTGCACGAAGATGCACGAAGATGCACGAAGATGCACGAAGATGCACGAAGATGAACGAAGATGCATGAAGATGAACGAAGATGCACGAAGTTGCACGAAGATGCACGAAGATGCACGAAGATGCACGAAGATGAACGATGATGCACGAAGATGAACGGAGATGCACGAAGATGCACGAAGATGCACGAAGATGCACAAAGATGCACGAAGATGCACGAAGATGCACGAAGATGCACGAAGATGCACGAAGATGCACGAAGATGCACGAAGATGCACGAAGATGCACGAAGATGCACGAAGATGAACGAAGATGCATGAAGATGAACGAAGATGCACGAAGTTGCACGAAGATGCACGAAGATGCACGAAGATGCACGAAGATGAACGATGATGCACGAAGATGAACGGAGATGCACGAAGATGCACGAAGATGCACGAAGATGCACAAAGATGCACGAAGATGCACGAAGATGCACGAAGATGCACGAAGATGCACGAAGATGCACGAAGATGCACGAAGATGCACGAAGATGCACGAAGATGCACGAAGATGAACGAAGATGAACGAAGATAAACGAAGATGAACGAAGATGAACGAAGATGAACGAAGATGCACGAAGATGCACGAAGATGCACGAAGATGTACGAAGATGCACGAAGATGCACGAAGATGCACGAAGATGCACGAAGATGAACGAAGATGCACGAAGATGAACGAAGATGCACGAAGATGAACGAAGATGCACGAAGTTGCACGAAGATGCACGAAGATGCACGAAGATGCACGAAGATGCACGAAGATGAACGATGATGCACGAAGATGAACGAAGATGCACGAAGATGCACGAAGATGCACGAAGATGCACGAAGATGCACGAAGATGCACGAAGATGCACGAAGATGCACAAAGATGCACGAAGATGCACGAAGATGCACGAAGATGCACGAAGATGCACGAAGATGCACGAAGATGAACGAAGATGCACGAAGATGAACGAAGATGCACGAAGATGAACGAAGATGCACGAAGTTGCACGAAGATGCACGAAGATGCACGAAAATGAACGAAGATGCACGAAGATGCACGAAGATGCACGAAGATGAACGAAGATGAACGAAGATGAACGAAGATGAACGAAGATGCACGAAGATGCACGAAGATGCACGAAGATGCACGAAGATGAACGAAGATGCACGAAGATGAACGAAGATGCACGAAGATGCACAAAGATGCACGAAGATGCACGAAGATGCACGAAGATGCACGAAGATGCACGAAGATGCACGAAGATGCACGAAGATGAACGAAGATGCACGAAGATAAACGAAGATGCACGAAGTTGCACGAAGATGCACGAAGATGCACGAAGATGCACGAAGATGAACGATGATGCACGAAGATGAACGGAGATGCACGAAGATGCACGAAGATGCACGAAGATGCACAAAGATGCACGAAGATGCACGAAGATGCACGAAGATGCACGAAGATGCACGAAGATGCACGAAGATGCACGAAGATGCACGAAGATGCACGAAGATGCACGAAGATGAACGAAGATGAACGAAGATAAACGAAGATGAACGAAGATGAACGAAGATGAACGATGATGAACGAAGATGCACGAAGTTGCACGAAGATGCACGAAGATGCACGAAGATGCACGAAGATGCACGAAGATGAACGAAGATGAACGAAGATGCACGAAGATTAACGAAGATGAACGAAGATGCACGAAGATGCACGAAGATGCACGAAGATGAACGAAGATGCACGAAGATGAACGAAGATGCACGAAGATGCACGAAGATGCACGAAGATGCACGAAGATGCACGATGATGAACGAAGATGCACGAAGATGCACGAAGATGCACGAAGATGCACGATGATGAACGAAGATGCACGAAGATGAACGAAGATGCACGAAGTTGCACGAAGATGCACGAAGATGCACGAAGATGCACGAAGATGAACGAAGATGCACGAAGATGCACGAAGATGCACGAAGATGCACGAAGATGCACGAAGATGCACGAAGATGCACGAAGATGAACGAAGATGCATGAAGATGAACGAAGATGCACAAAGTTGCACGAAGATGCACGAAGATGCACGAAGATGCACGAAGATGAACGATGATGCACGAAGATGAACGGAGATGCACGAAGATGCACGAAGATGCACGAAGATGCACAAAGATGCACGAAGATGCACGAAGATGCACGAAGATGCACGAAGATGCACGAAGATGCACGAAGATGCACGAAGATGCACGAAGATGCACGAAGATGCACGAAGATGAACGAAGATGAACGAAGATAAACGAAGATGAACGAAGATGAACGAAGATGAACGAAGATGCACGAAGATGCACGAAGATGTACGAAGATGCACGAAGATGCACGAAGATGCACGAAGATGCACGAAGATGAACGAAGATGCACGAAGATGAACGAAGATGCACGAAGATGAACGAAGATGCACGAAGTTGCACGAAGATGCACGAAGATGCACGAAGATGCACGAAGATGCACGAAGATGAACGATGATGCACGAAGATGAACGAAGATGCACGAAGATGCACGAAGATGCACGAAGATGCACGAAGATGCACGAAGATGCACGAAGATGCACAAAGATGCACGAAGATGCACGAAGATGCACGAAGATGCACGAAGATGCACGAAGATGCACGAAGATGAACGAAGATGCACGAAGATGAACGAAGATGCACGAAGATGAACGAAGATGCACGAAGTTGCACGAAGATGCACGAAGATGCACGAAGATGCACGAAGATGCACGAAGATGAACGATGATGCACGAAGATGAACGAAGATGCACGAAGATGCACGAAGATGCACGAAGATGAACGAAGATGCACGAAGTTGCACGAAGATGCACGAAGATGCACGAAGATGCACGAAGATGAACGAAGATGAACGAAGATGAACGAAGATGCACGAAGATGAACGAAGTTGCACGAAGATGCACGAAGATGCACGAAGATGCACGAAGATGCACGAAGATGAACGAAGATGCACGAAGATGAACGAAGATGCACGAAGTTGCACGAAGATGCACGAAGATGAACGAAGATGAACGAAGATGAACGAAGATGAACGAAGATGAACGAAGATGAACGAAGATCCACGAAGATGCACGAAGATGAACGAAGATGAACGAAGATGAACGAAGATGAACGAAGATGCACGAAGATGCACGAAGATGCACGAAGATGCACGAAGATGCACGAAGATGCACGAAGATGAACGAAGATGCACGAAGATGAACGAAGATGCACGAAGTTGCACGAAGATGCACGAAGATGCACGAAGATGCACGAAGATGAACGAAGATGAACGAAGATGAACGAAGATGAACGAAGATGCACGAAGATGCACGAAGATGCACGAAGATGCACGAAGATGAACGAAGATGCACGAAGATGAACGAAGATGCACGAAGATGAACGAAGATAAACGAAGATGAACGAAGATGAACGAAGATGAACGAAGATGCACGAAGATGAACGAAGATGCACGAAGATGCACAAAGATGCACGAAGATGCACGAAGATGCACGAAGATGCACGAAGATGAACGAAGATGAACGAAGATGAACGAAGATAAACGAAGATGAACGAAGATGAACGAAGATGCACGAAGATGCACGAAGATGCACGAAGATGCACGAAGATGCACGAAGATGCACGAAGATGAACGAAGATGAACGAAGATAAACGAAGATGAACGAAGATAAACGAAGATGAACGAAGATGAACGAAGATGCACGAAGATGAACGAAGATGCACGAAGATGCACGAAGATGCACGAAGATGCACGAAGATGAACGAAGATGAACGAAGATGAACGAAGATAAACGAAGATGAACGAAGATGAACGAAGATGAACGAAGATGCACGAAGATGCACGAAGATGCACGAAGATGCACGAAGATGCACGAAGATGCACGAAGATGCACGAAGATGCACGAAGATGCACGAAGATGAACGAAGATGCACGAAGATGAACGAAGATGCACGAAGTTGCACGAAGATGCACGAAGATGCACGAAGATGCACGAAGATGAACGAAGATGAACGAAGATGAACGAAGATGAACGAAGATGCACGAAGATGCACGAAGATGCACGAAGATGCACGAAGATGAACGAAGATGCACGAAGATGAACGAAGATGCACGAAGTTGCACGAAGATGCACGAAGATGAACGAAGATGAACGAAGATGAACGAAGATGAACGAAGATGAACGAAGATGAACGAAGATGAACGAAGATGCACGAAGATGCACGAAGATGCACGAAGATGAACGAAGATGAACGAAGATGAACGAAGATGAACGAAGATGAACGAAGATAAACGAAGATGAACGAAGATGAACGAAGATGAACGAAGATGCACGAAGATGCACGAAGATGCACGAAGATGCACGAAGATGCACGAAGATGCACGAAGATGCACGAAGATGAACGAAGATGCACGAAGTTGCACGAAGATGCACGAAGATGCACGAAGATGAACGAAGATGCACGAAGTTGCACGAAGATGCACGAAGATGAACGAAGATGCACGAAGATGAACGAAGATGCACGAAGTTGCACGAAGATGCACGAAGATGAACGAAGATGAACGAAGATGAACGAAGATGAACGAAGATGAACGAAGATGCACGAAGATGCACGAAGATGCATGAAGATGCACGAAGATGCACGAAGATGCACGAAGATGAACGAAGATGCACGAAGATGAACGAAGATGCACGAAGATGCACGAAGATGCACGAAGATGCACGAAGATGCACGAAGATGAACGATGATGCACGAAGATGAACGGAGATGCACGAAGATGCACGAAGATGCACGAAGATGCACAAAGATGCACGAAGATGCACGAAGATGCACGAAGATGCACGAAGATGCACGAAGATGCACGAAGATGCACGAAGATGCACGAAGATGCACGAAGATGCACGAAGATGCACGAAGATGCACGAAGATGAACGAAGATGCATGAAGATGAACGAAGATGCACGAAGTTGCACGAAGATGCACGAAGATGCACGAAGATGCACGAAGATGAACGATGATGCACGAAGATGAACGGAGATGCACGAAGATGCACGAAGATAAACGAAGATGAACGAAGATGAACGAAGATAAACGAAGATGAACGAAGATGAACGAAGATGAACGAAGATGCACGAAGATGCACGAAGATGCACGAAGATGCACGAAGATGCACGAAGATGCACGAAGATGCACGAAGATGCACGAAGATGAACGAAGATGCACGAAGATGAACGAAGATGCACGAAGTTGCACGAAGATGCACGAAGATGCACGAAGATGAACGAAGATGCACGAAGTTGCACGAAGATGCACGAAGATGAACGAAGATGCACGAAGATGAACGAAGATGCACGAAGTTGCACGAAGATGCACGAAGATGAACGAAGATGAACGAAGATGAACGAAGATGAACGAAGATGAACGAAGATGCACGAAGTTGCACGAAGATGCACGAAGATGCACGAAGATGCACGAAGATGCACGAAGATGAACGAAGATGCATGAAGATGAACGAAGATGCACGAAGTTGCACGAAGATGCACGAAGATGCACGAAGATGCACGAAGATGCACGAAGATGAACGATGATGCACGAAGATGAACGGAGATGCACGAAGATGCACGAAGATGCACGAAGATGCACAAAGATGCACGAAGATGCACGAAGATGCACGAAGATGCACGAAGATGCACGAAGATGCACGAAGATGCACGAAGATGCACGAAGATGCACGAAGATGAACGAAGATGCATGAAGATGAACGAAGATGCACGAAGTTGCACGAAGATGCACGAAGATGCACGAAGATGCACGAAGATGAACGATGATGCACGAAGATGAACGGAGATGCACGAAGATGCACGAAGATGCACGAAGATGCACAAAGATGCACGAAGATGCACGAAGATGCACGAAGATGCACGAAGATGCACGAAGATGCACGAAGATGCACGAAGATGCACGAAGATGCACGAAGATGCACGAAGATGCACGAAGATGAACGAAGATGAACGAAGATAAACGAAGATGAACGAAGATGAACGAAGATGAACGAAGATGCACGAAGATGCACGAAGATGCACGAAGATGTACGAAGATGCACGAAGATGCACGAAGATGCACGAAGATGCACGAAGATGAACGAAGATGCACGAAGATGAACGAAGATGCACGAAGATGAACGAAGATGCACGAAGTTGCACGAAGATGCACGAAGATGCACGAAGATGCACGAAGATGAACGATGATGCACGAAGATGAACGAAGATGCACGAAGATGCACGAAGATGCACGAAGATGCACGAAGATGCACGAAGATGCACGAAGATGCACGAAGATGCACAAAGATGCACGAAGATGCACGAAGATGCACGAAGATGCACGAAGATGCACGAAGATGCACGAAGATGAACGAAGATGCACGAAGATGAACGAAGATGCACGAAGATGAACGAAGATGCACGAAGTTGCACGAAGATGCACGAAGATGCACGAAGATGCACGAAGATGCACGAAGATGAACGATGATGCACGAAGATGAACGAAGATGCACGAAGATGCACGAAGATGCACGAAGATGAACGAAGATGCACGAAGTTGCACGAAGATGCACGAAGATGCACGAAGATGCACGAAGATGAACGAAGATGAACGAAGATGAACGAAGATGAACGAAGATGCACGAAGATGCACGAAGATGCACGAAGATGCACGAAGATGAACGAAGATGCACGAAGATGAACGAAGATGCACGAAGATGAACGAAGATGCACGAAGTTGCACGAAGATGCACGAAGATGCACGAAGATGCACGAAGATGAACGAAGATGAACGAAGATGAACGAAGATGAACGAAGATGCACGAAGATGCACGAAGATGCACGAAGATGAACGAAGATGCACGAAGATGAACGAAGATGCACGAAGTTGCACGAAGATGCACGAAGATGAACGAAGATGAACGAAGATGAACGAAGATGAACGAAGATGAACGAAGATGAACGAAGATCCACGAAGATGCACGAAGATGCACGAAGATGAACGAAGATGAACGAAGATGAACGAAGATGAACGAAGATGCACGAAGATGCACGAAGATGCACGAAGATGCACGAAGATGCACGAAGATGCACGAAGATGCACGAAGATGAACGAAGATGCACGAAGATGAACGAAGATGCACGAAGTTGCACGAAGATGCACGAAGATGCACGAAGATGCACGAAGATGAACGAAGATGAACGAAGATGAACGAAGATGAACGAAGATGCACGAAGATGCACGAAGATGCACGAAGATGAACGAAGATGCACGAAGATGAACGAAGATGCACGAAGTTGCACGAAGATGCACGAAGATGAACGAAGATGAACGAAGATGAACGAAGATGAACGAAGATGAACGAAGATGCACGAAGATGCACGAAGATGCACGAAGATGAACGAAGATGAACGAAGATGAACGAAGATGAACGAAGATGAACGAAGATGAACGAAGATGCACAAAGATGCACGAAGATGCACGAAGATGCACGAAGATGCACGAAGATGCACGAAGATGCACGAAGATGAACGAAGATGAACGAAGATAAACGAAGATGAACGAAGATAAACGAAGATGAACGAAGATGAACGAAGATGCCCGAAGATGCACGAAGATGCACGAAGATGAACGAAGATGAACGAAGATGAACGAAGATAAACGAAGATGAACGAAGATGCACGAAGATGCACGAAGATGCACGAAGATGCACGAAGATGCACGAAGATGCACGAAGATGCACGAAGATGCACGAAGATGAACGAAGATGCACGAAGATGAACGAAGATGCACGCAGTTGCACGAAGATGCACGAAGATGCACGAAGATGCACGAAGATGCACGGAGATGCACGAAGATGCACGAAGATGCACGAAGATGCACGAAGATGAACGAAGATGCACGAAGATGAACGAAGATGCACGAAGTTGCACGAAGATGCACGAAGATGCACGAAGATGCACGAAGATGAACGATGATGCACGAAGATGAACGGAGATGCACGAAGATGAACGAAGATGCACGAAGATGCACAAAGATGCACGAAGATGCACGAAGATGCACGAAGATGCACGAAGATGCACGAAGATGCACGAAGATGCACGAAGATGCACGAAGATGCACGAAGATGCACGAAGATGAACGAAGATGAACGAAGATAAACGAAGATGAACGAAGATGAACGAAGATGAACGAAGATGCACGAAGATGCACGAAGATGCACGAAGATGTACGAAGATGCACGAAGATGCACGAAGATGCACGAAGATGCACGAAGATGCACGAAGATGCACGAAGATGCACGAAGATGAACGAAGATGCACGAAGATGAACGAAGATGCACGAAGATGCACGAAGATGCACGAAGATGCACGAAGATGAACGGAGATGAACGAAGATGAACGAAGATAAACGAAGATGAACGAAGATGAACGAAGATGCACGAAGAGGCACGAAGATGCACGATGATGCACGAAGATGAACGAAGATGCACGAAGATGCACGAAGATGCACAAAGATGCACGAAGATGCACGAAGATGCACGAAGATGAACGAAGATGAACGAAGATGAACGAAGATAAACGAAGATGAACGAAGATGAACGAAGATGCACGAAGATGCACGAAGATGCACGAAGATGCACGAAGATGAACGAAGATGCACGAAGATGAACGAAGATGCACGAAGTTGCACGAAGATGCACGAAGATGCACGAAGATGCACGAAGATGCACGAAGATGCACGAAGATGAACGATGATGCACGAAGATGAACGATGATGCACGAAGATGCACGAAGATGCACGAAGATGCACAAAGATGCACGAAGATGCACGAAGATGCACGAAGATGCACGAAGATGCACGAAGATGAACGAAGATGAACGAAGATGAACGAAGATAAACGAAGATGAACGAAGATGAACGAAGATGAACGAAGATGCACGAAGATGCACGAAGATGCACGAAGATGCACGAAGATGCACGAAGATGCACGAAGATGCACGAAGATGCACGAAGATGCACGAAGATGAACGAAGATGAACGAAGATGAACGAAGATGAACGAAGATGAACGAAGATGCACGAAGATGCACGAAGATGCACGAAGATGAACGAAGATGAACGAAGATGAACGAAGATGAACGAAGATGCACGAAGATGCACGAAGATGCACGAAGATGCACGAAGATGAACGAAGATGCACGAAGATGAACGAAGATGCACGAAGTTGCACGAAGATGCACGAAGATGAACGAAGATGAACGAAGATGAACGAAGATGAACGAAGATGAACGAAGATGAACGAAGATGCACGAAGTTGCACGAAGATGCACGAAGATGCACGAAGATGCACGAAGATGCACGAAGATGAACGAAGATGCACGAAGATAAACGAAGATGCACGAAGTTGCACGAAGATGCACGAAGATGCACGAAGATGCACGAAGATGAACGATGATGCACGAAGATGAACGGAGATGCACGAAGATGCACGAAGATGCACGAAGATGCACAAAGATGCACGAAGATGCACGAAGATGCACGAAGATGCACGAAGATGCACGAAGATGCACGAAGATGCACGAAGATGCACGAAGATGCACGAAGATGCACGAAGATGCACGAAGATGCACGAAGATGAACGAAGATGAACGAAGATAAACGAAGATGAACGAAGATGAACGAAGATGAACGAAGATTGTAAGGGTCTTAATTCGGGGTAAAGAACCTTACAAGGGGAGCCCGAGAACTAGATATGTCTGGTAGTTATATCGGTTGCCTCGGGCGCCAGTTTTTTTGAAAGTGGTATGCTCCACTTGCTTCCAGAACTTATGGTTCTTCGGAAGACCCTAGGGTAGCTATCAGTGGAGAAGGAATACAAAGTAACTGTATACAATGTACCCCCTTGTGTAAACCAGGGGTCAGATAGTTAGACTCTGGTAAAGTAACCTAAGAAAGGGTAGGCTTTAATTACTCTCACTCAGGATATTCTGGATTACAAAAGCTACCTAGCAATGCAGTAATCTAGTCGTATTTCAGGTTATCTGGTTCAACAAATCAATTTACGATATAAAAATATACGGAGTTTTATTTATTCAGGACATACAAATAACAACGAGCAATCAAAATAATTTTTTACAAAAGCAATACATTTATAACAAAAATACATACAGCCTTAAGCCCAGGAATGCAATGACACTAAACAGCTGATTTCATGGACGGATTTTAAAGCGAATTTGTTTCACCTGAATCGGAAGCAATTAGCACAAGTCCCAAATTATAAGTTTGAAAATAGAAAATCTAACTCAAATATACAGGAAAAGCAGGGCGAAAGCATTAAACGGAAAAGCGGTGCAGGCGAGCTATTTAGGAGACCAAGATAAGTTCAATTCCAAGATTTTCATACGATAATATCAATACCAAATCTGGTTACACGGGTACACGCTACTCGCAATATCACAGAAGACTGATCCTCGAAAGAAACAAACCCCCTGGGATATTTTAATTCAACCACGGTATCGGTCCTAATACGCGTTATGTCGAATATCACAAAAAGGCTGATCCTCGAAAGAAGCAAACCCCCTGGGATATTTTAGTATCGACCACGATATCGGTCCTGGCACGCGTTATTACGAATATCACAAAAGGCTGATCCTCGAAAGAAGCAAACCCCCTGGGATATTTCAGTACAACCACGGTGTCGGTCCTGGCGTAAACTTTACGAGAAAATTGATATGAAAATAGTCGAAAAGAACTTACAGGTACTGGTAATCGGGTACAATCGATAGTTTATGGAAAACAATGCTTACGCTGGCTACGGCAACTAAGGGAATTCGGTTATCGGCTGGAGCGCTCGCTTCACGCAGGTCGGCACGTTCAGATGTTAGGTTAGGACTTAGAAAAACGAAATCAAAACAAACTAGATTTACGAAAATTAACTTAAAGAAAATATTCCGGAAAGTAAACGGTAAAATCAAACTGGTGATAACGGTATGACCGGCAATTTCGGATTCAATCAAACTGGAAAAAAATTACGAACTGGAATTAAACCAATCAGAATAATAACACACTATGCAGCACTTATAATCAACACGAATCGCAAGGATAAGAAAAGAAGCAAAACGGAAAGCCAAATAGCAAAGAACCAAAGAACCAAAGAACCCTCAGGCTGGGGTCTCCGGCGTATTTATACCTTCGGAAAATCATCTCAAGGACTGGCTTTTGATTGGTTGAAACGGGTCAGGTGACATGTGACCTTCCACTATTTTGCCGGTACTAGCGCAAAAAACCTGGAAAGCACGTGAAATAGAAGAAATGCGGAGAAAACGACTTTTCATATAAAACAGGAATATAGAAATGATTCCCTATCATCGCTAATGCTGCTGAACAAATTTGATCTAGAAATATTCAGGACTAAAAGAGTTATTTACAGGTAAACATCTCCATGATCTCAGGGTCATCTCAGATTTCTCAAAAGGTATTTGTTCTAGTTATTTTCCTCCGCATTGCCTCTCAATTTCCTCAGAAGTCCCTGTGGGCATCATCAATCTAATCTGAAGTGAAAAGTAAACATGATAGTACTCTGGAGACACTCAGAAAGACTTCTCAGGCTTGGAATCGAATACTCAGATTACAGGCTGTCCTAGGGCTTTCATAAACTTAGTTCACACATAGTATATATCTGCAATTTCGGAATAACATCCTGGACAGGGTTTTCAGTATACAGGGTGTGTAATTTGGCAATTGAACTGATAACCTAGATTCAAAGCAGAATGACAGGTTAGTGTATTGTAGGGAGCAAAGGGTTGCCCCCTCAGGTTGAATACAACGTTTAGTAATGAAGGTAGCTGAAAGCGCTTCGTTACACACCCCTCCTACTTGCGGAAGAAAAAAAATTGGAGACTCGGCTGCAATTTTTTTTCTTAAAGAAATCCCTACAAAACAACAAAAGGAACAAACTTCTCCTGTACGGTAGGCTGGCAGTCCGGACGGGCGAAATGACGGCTGGTTTCGGGGCAGGCGGAGGCCTGCTGTCGGGGCAGGCGGAATGCCTGCTGGTTACGGGGCCGGTGGGTTCTATCTGGTCAGTCTGGCTCTTGCCTGGACGGGGTGACGCGATTCGGGGGTTCTCTGGGACCAAGACGGGTACATACCGGTGAGATGGTCTCTGGACTAACATCTCGGTGGTAGTCGATATCATTTCCGTGGCAGTCGGTATCATCTCCGTGACAGTCGGTATCATCTCGGTGGCTTCGGGTTCCTTGACAAAAAGGTCCATCGTCTGGTCGGGTTCGTTAAAGATCTACGGATTTCAAAATATTACGAGGTCGCGTCGTCGATGAACGGTTTTAGATCTTTGACGTGTACTCGATTACATCGCTTTCCGTTCGGGCCTTTCAGGTCATATACTACAGGGGATACAACGCGGGTGACGGTGAACGGTCCGGAGTATTTGGGAGCTAGTTTGGCGGCGTGTCCCCGAATGCCGGAGGAGAGGTTATGTTCTCTCTTCATCACCTTATCTCCAAGGTGGCATCTCCAATCCCGGCGTCGGAGGTTGTAGTAGTGGCTTTGCTGATTGAAAGCCCGTGCCAAGTTCACTCGAACCAACTCGTGAACTTCTTGCAGCTTGGTCAGGTGGGTGGCCCAAATCTTCGGAGCGGATTCGGTTTCTTTTTCCGGGGTGTCAGGTCGATATACCGCTTTCGGTGGTTCCAACTCTCTTCCGAACATTAAAAATGCGGGACTGAAACCGGTGGAGTCGTGGCGGGCAGTATTTACGGCGAATTGGAGTTCAGGCAGGTACTGGTCCCATTTCCGGTGATCGTTCTCGCAATATTGGGCGATCATTGTTTTCACCGTTTTGTTGGTGCGTTCCACGGGGTTTGCTTGGGGCGTATACGGCGGTGTCAGGCGGTGTTTTATCTCAAGTTCGGTGAGGAGGTCTTCGAAGGGTTTACCGGTGTACTGTGTTCCGTTGTCACTGATTACGGTAGCCGGACGTCCAAATCTCAGGATGATATCCTCGTAAAATGCTTGTGAGACGGCTCTGGAGGTTGCTTTTCGGAGGGGTCTGAGTTGTACCCACTTGGTGAACCTATCTTGGTATACGGCCAGGTAACAATTTCCTTTACTGGAACGGGGTAGTGGTCCGACTAGGTCGGTGGAGACGGTATCCCACGGTCTGGTGTTCAGGGATGGATGCATCTTGCCAGGCGGTTGTTGCTGTGATACTTTGTATTGTTGGCAGGTTTTACAGCTCCGGACATAATGAGCAATTTCTCGGAACATTCCGGGCCAATAGTACTTGTGAGTGATCCGGGCGGTGGTCTTAGCTATTCCCATATGGCCGGCGGTGACATCATTGTGGTTTTCTACCAGCACTTGTTGTCGGAGGGGCTTTGGGATGCAGAGCTTCCAGGGATCACTCATACCCAACTCGCACAAATTGTTGGCATCCCAGAAGTGTCGGAATAACCTTCCTTCTTTGATGGAGAAATCTGGGAAGGCTTCTGGCTTTTTCTCCACTTCCGCTTTCTTCGTGCGGTACCATGAACATTTTTCTCCGGCGGCTATGTCATCTGCAGTGGCACAGCATTGTACATCTATTTCCGGCTCTTCGGAACTGGTATGTGGTAACGGTTGACGGGATAAGGCGTCGGCGACTTTGTTCAGGATGCCTCGACGGTATTTGACTTCGAAGTCGAACTGTTGCAGGAACATAGCCCATCGGGCTATACGGCCGGCAGGACTCTTTATGGACTGTAACCATTTCAGAGACAGGTGATCGGTGAGGACAGTGAAGTGATAGCCTTCCAGGTAGGGTCTTAGCTTTTCTATGCTCCAGACTATAGCCAAGCATTCCTTTTCCGTTACGGAGTAGTTACGTTCAGGTCCGGTTAACATCCTACTCGCGTACGCCACTACTTTCTCCTGACCCTCTATGTCCTGGGTAAGCGCTGCTCCCAGTCCACAATCGGAGGCATCAGTCTGTAGTGTGAACGGCTTGGTGAAATCTGGACAGGTCAAAGCGGGAGCTTCGGTAAGGCTGGTTTTCAGAAACTCGAAGGCGGCATCTTCAGTTTCTGTCCATTTCCAACGGTTACCCTTTTTTAGAAGCTTGGTCAGTGGTGCCACTATCCCGGAGAAATTCGGTATAAATCTCCTATACCAGGATGCCATTCCCAAGAATTGGCGAAGTTTCTTCAGGGTGTTTGGGGCGGGCCACTGAACTATAGACTCTATCTTGTCTGGATCGGTTTTTATTCCGTCGGCGGTGACAACATGTCCTAGGTACTTCAGCGAGCTCAGACAGAACTTGCACTTCTCAGCATTGAGCTGCAGGTTAGCCTGTCTCAACTGGAGAAAGACTCGCTGCAGGTTGATCAGGTGCTCATCGAAGGTTTTGCTCAGCACAATTATGTCGTCCAAGTATGCGAAAGCAAACGGTTCCATTTCAGGTCCTATCAGGTTGTCCATCAATCTCTGGAATGTGGCAGGTGCTGAGTGAAGTCCAAACGGCATTACCCTAAACTGGAATAACCCTCTTCCAGGTACGGTGAAGGCGGTTATCGGTTTACTATCGGCTGATAGTGGTATTTGCCAATATCCCTGCCTCAGGTCTAGGCTAGAGATATATTTCGCTTCCCTCAGTTTGTCCAGGATTGAATTGATGAACGGCAGCGGATATGCATCTTTTTCGGCCACATCATTGACTTTCTGGAAATCGATGCAGAATCGGTGTTTTCCATCTTTCTTCTTCACAATAACTACAGGTGAACTCCACGGACTACTGGAAGGTTCGATGATGCCATCTGCCAACATCTTATCTACTTCTTCATTGATCACCTCCTGCATTCTCGGATTCTGCGGACGGTACCTTTGTTTAATCGGTTCTGTCGTTTTCAAACGAATACGATGTTCAACTAAAGGTGTGGGTCCCTTAATCGTCTCAAATGCCGGCAATTCATTGTCCAGGAATCGTTGCAGTCTACTGTGTTGCTCTGGTGAAAGATTTCGGCACGGTGGATCCTCAACTCCTATCGGACTGCAGGTAGTTTCCGGTTCCGGTTGATTTTCCGCTGCTCTGGTTCCGGGTGTTCTGCAGTTCAGGATGTTGTTCTGGTTTCTGGTTCTCTGGCTTCTGGTGTTTCTTCGGTTCTCTGGTTTCCTCTGGTTAGGAAGTTGTTGATTTCCGGGAGACCCCGGACTATTCCGGTTTCCGGATTCCCTATGACTGGGAAATGGACTGGTTCCGGGAAGCCCCGGATTTTTCTGGGTTCTGGATTTCCTATGTCTAGGAAATGGACTGGTTCCGGGAAGCCCCGGATTTTTCTGGGTTCTGGAATTCCTGTGGCTAGGAATTGAACTGGTTCCGGGAAGCCCCGGATTTTTCTGGGTTCTGGATTTCCTATGTCTAGGAAATGGACTGGTTCCGGGAAGCCCCGGATCATTCTGGGTTTCTAGCTGCAGGTTGGGTGTCGGATCGGGAACTGGAGACGTCTCTTCCTGGGAGCCAAGAACTGACACGTTCTTCTGGTTCCTATACACAAGGGCGGTTTGTAGATCGATGCTAAAGCCTTGTGTGCGAAGTACATCCATTCCTATCACGATGTCTGCGGCCAGGCGGGGAATTATCAGTAATTCACAGGTGATCTCCTCAGTTCCAATCTTCATCGCGGGTTTAAAAACTCCGGTCACCTGGATGAGTGAACCATCGGCTTGTCGGGACTGGGCTACGGTGTTTGGGTATTCTTTATACCTATGTCGTTTGCAACAGTCAGCGACTCCGGTACTAGCAAACGACCTAGTAGCTCCAGTATCGACTAGGGCGGAGAAAACCATATCACCAATGGTTACTGGGATGAACGGCCGGTTATCGTCTGGTCGGGTTTTCGGTGGGTTTTCCGGGATATTTAGTTGCTGGAGCCGGCCTGTCCTCGGTTCGGGCGGGCTCCGGTCGAGTTTTCCGGCTGGGGGCAGGTACAATCCTTTGACAGGATCCCATCACGGCCACACCTTGAGCAGAAACGCTTGAAGGCATTTTGACAATCTGCTCGTTGATGTCCGGGCTGTCCACATCTCCAACAAGTATTGGCTCTGCTGTATACCGGTTGTCCGGGTGTTGGGGTTGGTGGCGGCGTATTCGGGGTTGGGGGCAGAATCGCCCTCGGTAGCGGTCTACTGGTCCGGGGTTGACTAACTGGTAGCGGAACGACTGGCGGCGGTTGAACGACTGGAGGCGGTTCGGGGTATGATGTTCGAACAGGGGTGGTAGAAGTCGGGTTCCGGTAGTACATTCGGCGGATCTCGCCACGTAACTGTTGGAATTCCAAGATTGAGGAAATCAGGGATGGAACATCAAGGAAATCGTCTTTTCGGATGTATTGGCGGTAGTCTGGGAGGAGATTTCGGTATATCCAGGCTAATTCTTGGGCAGGTTCAAGACTTCCATGACGTCGGATCAGCGTCTGGATATCTACCACATAATCCATGGCGGGCTCGTTATCTCTTTGCAGTCTCCGGCTGATTGCGATTTCCAAGTCATCCTGGTATCCTACGGGGAAGTAGGATTTCCGAAAAATGTCCTTGAAGGTGGACCAAGAATTCCAAAATCTTTTATTGCAACGGTACCATAAAAGAACTCGGCCTTGCAATAATTCCGGCAGTACATCGAGCAATTGCTCCGGACGGGCTTTTTCGGCTTCCCCAATTTCTTCAAGTCGCTCCAGGAACGCCACTGGATCTCTGGTTCCATCAAAGTGTAGGTTCCAGTGATGCGTTTTGAGTTTGGCGGTTACAGGGACTGGCGACGGCTGTCGTGGTTGTAGCCTCTGTGGTTGTCTCGTTCGGTGACTGTCATTTGTGAAAGCAGGATTGACAGGTGGCACATCATTCTGTGGCGGGTCTGGGGGCACATCCGGATTGTTCACTTCTACTTCCGGTTGTGGTCCGGAAAATCCAGGAGGTACGGTGGGGTTGGTGGTTGCGGCGGAATCCCGGTGTTGAAGTTTGAGGCCAATCAGCTTGGGAAGTCCTTCCCTCAGGAACCACACCAAACGTTTCCGGAGTTCACTAACAGACCCCTCCGTAGGCAGTCCATATCTCCCTAGTTCCTCCTCTAGCTCGGGTTTCTTCAAGCGGTAAACCCACCCTACTCTGGGTTCCAGGGTTGCCAGGTACCCTTCGCTGGCTTCTCTGTCTGGATCAGGAGACGACGGTCTACTACTGGACTTTGAATGTTCTGGGGGGATGGACAGTTGGTCCGGGATATCACAAGATGGTTTTTCTTTGGACATGGTTCTTCCAAACAGGTGCAGTCACTTCTTCCTTGGTTTTCGGCGGACCTGTCGGTATTCGGACGGAAGAAAAAAAACGGACGGACGGTCGGTCGGAACAAAAATTCAGGACAAAATATAGCGGCAATTATAGCGGTAGATGTTCGAATAAAAAGAAAACAATTGAAAACTAAAATAAATATAACAGGATTTTTAATCACACAGAGAATTAAAATAATCAGGAAAATTACAAAAATCAGGTATATATCTAAAACTCGGTTTGTTACAGGTTTTCCAATTTAGATTTATAAATCTCAGGTTTTCCTAACATACGGTTTACCTAACAGAGTCCCTGCTCGGGCGCCAATTTGTAAGGGTCTTAATTCGGGGTAAAGAACCTTACAAGGGGAGCCCGAGAACTAGATATGTCTGGTAGTTATATCGGTTGCCTCGGGCGCCAGTTTTTTTGAAAGTGGTATGCTCCACTTGCTTCCAGAACTTATGGTTCTTCGGAAGACCCTAGGGTAGCTATCAGTGGAGAAGGAATACAAAGTAACTGTATACAATGTACCCCCTTGTGTAAACCAGGGGTCAGATAGTTAGACTCTGGTAAAGTAACCTAAGAAAGGGTAGGCTTTAATTACTCTCACTCAGGATATTCTGGATTACAAAAGCTACCTAGCAATGCAGTAATCTAGTCGTATTTCAGGTTATCTGGTTCAACAAATCAATTTACGATATAAAAATATACGGAGTTTTATTTATTCAGGACATACAAATAACAACGAGCAATCAAAATAATTTTTTACAAAAGCAATACATTTATAACAAAAATACATACAGCCTTAAGCCCAGGAATGCAATGACACTAAACAGCTGATTTCATGGACGGATTTTAAAGCGAATTTGTTTCACCTGAATCGGAAGCAATTAGCACAAGTCCCAAATTATAAGTTTGAAAATAGAAAATCTAACTCAAATATACAGGAAAAGCAGGGCGAAAGCATTAAACGGAAAAGCGGTGCAGGCGAGCTATTTAGGAGACCAAGATAAGTTCAATTCCAAGATTTTCATACGATAATATCAATACCAAATCTGGTTACACGGGTACACGCTACTCGCAATATCACAGAAGACTGATCCTCGAAAGAAACAAACCCCCTGGGATATTTTAATTCAACCACGGTATCGGTCCTAATACGCGTTATGTCGAATATCACAAAAAGGCTGATCCTCGAAAGAAGCAAACCCCCTGGGATATTTTAGTATCGACCACGATATCGGTCCTGGCACGCGTTATTACGAATATCACAAAAGGCTGATCCTCGAAAGAAGCAAACCCCCTGGGATATTTCAGTACAACCACGGTGTCGGTCCTGGCGTAAACTTTACGAGAAAATTGATATGAAAATAGTCGAAAAGAACTTACAGGTACTGGTAATCGGGTACAATCGATAGTTTATGGAAAACAATGCTTACGCTGGCTACGGCAACTAAGGGAATTCGGTTATCGGCTGGAGCGCTCGCTTCACGCAGGTCGGCACGTTCAGATGTTAGGTTAGGACTTAGAAAAATGAAATCAAAACAAACTAGATTTACGAAAATTAACTTAAAGAAAATATTCCGGAAAGTAAACGGTAAAATCAAACTGGTGATAACGGTATGACCGGCAATTTCGGATTCAATCAAACTGGAAAAAAATTACGAACTGGAATTAAACCAATCAGAATAATAACACACTATGCAGCACTTATAATCAACACGAATCGCAAGGATAAGAAAAGAAGCAAAACGGAAAGCCAAATAGCAAAGAACCAAAGAACCAAAGAACCCTCAGGCTGGGGTCTCCGGCGTATTTATACCTTCGGAAAATCATCTCAAGGACTGGCTTTTGATTGGTTGAAACGGGTCAGGTGACATGTGACCTTCCACTATTTTGCCGGTACTAGCGCAAAAAACCTGGAAAGCACGTGAAATAGAAGAAATGCGGAGAAAACGACTTTTCATATAAAACAGGAATATAGAAATGATTCCCTATCATCGCTAATGCTGCTGAACAAATTTGATCTAGAAATATTCAGGACTAAAAGAGTTATTTACAGGTAAACATCTCCATGATCTCAGGGTCATCTCAGATTTCTCAAAAGGTATTTGTTCTAGTTATTTTCCTCCGCATTGCCTCTCAATTTCCTCAGAAGTCCCTGTGGGCATCATCAATCTAATCTGAAGTGAAAAGTAAACATGATAGTACTCTGGAGACACTCAGAAAGACTTCTCAGGCTTGGAATCGAATACTCAGATTACAGGCTGTCCTAGGGCTTTCATAAACTTAGTTCACACATAGTATATATCTGCAATTTCGGAATAACATCCTGGACAGGGTTTTCAGTATACAGGGTGTGTAATTTGGCAATTGAACTGATAACCTAGATTCAAAGCAGAATGACAGGTTAGTGTATTGTAGGGAGCAAAGGGTTGCCCCCTCAGGTTGAATACAACGTTTAGTAATGAAGGTAGCTGAAAGCGCTTCGTTACAAGATGCACGAAGATGCACGAAGATGCACGAAGATGTACGAAGATGCACGAAGATGCACGAAGATGCACGAAGATGCACGAAGATGCACGAAGATGCACGAAGATGCACGAAGATGCACGAAGATGAACGAAGATGCACGAAGATGAACGAAGATGCACGAAGATGCACGAAGAATCACGAAGATGCACGAAGATGAACGAAGATGAACGAAGATGAACGAAGATAAACGAAGATGAACGAAGATGAACGAAGATGCACGAAGAGGCACGAAGATGCACGATGATGCACGAAGATGAACGAAGATGCACGAAGATGCACGAAGATGCACAAAGATGCACGAAGATGCACGAAGATGCACGAAGATGCACGAAGATGAACGAAGATGAACGAAGATGAACGAAGATAAACGAAGATGAACGAAGATGAACGAAGATGCACGAAGATGCACGAAGATGCACGAAGATGCACGAAGATGAACGAAGATGCACGAAGATGAACGAAGATGCACGAAGTTGCACGAAGATGCACGAAGATGCACGAAGATGCACGAAGATGCACGAAGATGCACGAAGATGAACGATGATGCACGAAGATGAACGAAGATGCACGAAGATGCACGAAGATGCACGAAGATGCACGAAGATGCACGAAGATGCACGAAGATGAACGAAGATGAACGAAGATGAACGAAGATGAACGAAGATGCACGAAGATGCACGAAGATGCACGAAGATGAACGAAGATGAACGAAGATGAACGAAGATGAACGAAGATGCACGAAGATGCACGAAGATGCACGAAGATGCACGAAGATGAACGAAGATGCACGAAGATGAACGAAGATGCAGGAAGTTGCACGAAGATGCACGAAGATGAACGAAGATGAACGAAGATGAACGAAGATGAACGAAGATGAACGAAGATGCACGAAGTTGCACGAAGATGCACGAAGATGCACGAAGATGCACGAAGATGCACGAAGATGAACGAAGATGCACGAAGATAAACGAAGATGTACGAAGTTGCACGAAGATGCACGAAGATGCACGAAGATGCACGAAGATGAACGATGATGCACGAAGATGAACGGAGATGCACGAAGATGCACGAAGATGCACGAAGATGCACAAAGATGCACGAAGATGCACGAAGATGAACGAAGATGAACGAAGATAAACGAAGATGAACGAAGATGAACGAAGATGAACGAAGATGCACGAAGATGCACGAAGATGCACGAAGATGTACGAAGATGCACGAAGATGCACGAAGATGCACGAAGATGCACGAAGATGCACGAAGATGCACGAAGATGCATGAAGATGCACGAAGATGCACGAAGATGCACGAAGATGCACGAAGATGAACGAAGATGAACGAAGATGAACGAAGATAAACGAAGATGAACGAAGATGAACGAAGATGCACGAAGAGGCACGAAGATGCACGATGATGCACGAAGATGAACGAAGATGCACGAAGATGCACGAAGATGCACGAAGATGCACGAAGATGAACGAAGATGCACGAAGATGAACGAAGATGCACGAAGTTGCACGAAGATGCACGAAGATGAACGAAGATGAACGAAGATGAACGAAGATGAACGAAGATGAACGAAGATGAACGAAGATGCACGAAGTTGCACGAAGTTGCACGAAGATGCACGAAGATGCACGAAGATGCACGAAGATGAACGATGATGCACGAAGATGAACGGAGATGCACGAAGATGCACGAAGATGCACGAAGATGCACAAAGATGCACGAAGATGCACGAAGATGCACGAAGATGCACGAAGATGCACGAAGATGCACGAAGATGCACGAAGATGCACGAAGATGCACGAAGATGCACGAAGATGCACGAAGATGCACGAAGATGAACGAAGATGAACGAAGATGAACGAAGATAAACGAAGATGAACGAAGATGAACGAAGATGCACGAAGAGGCACGAAGATGCACGATGATGCACGAAGATGAACGAAGATGCACGAAGATGCACGAAGATGCACAAAGATGCACGAAGATGCACGAAGATGCACGAAGATGCACGAAGATGAACGAAGATGAACGAAGATGAACGAAGATAAACGAAGATGAACGAAGATGAACGAAGATGCACGAAGATGCACGAAGATGCACGAAGATGCACGAAGATGAACGAAGATGCACGAAGATGAACGAAGATGCACGAAGTTGCACGAAGATGCACGAAGATGCACGAAGATGCACGAAGATGCACGAAGATGCACGAAGATGAACGATGATGCACGAAGATGAACGAAGATGCACGAAGATGCACGAAGATGCACGAAGATGCACGAAGATGCACGAAGATGCACGAAGATGAACGAAGATGAACGAAGATGAACGAAGATGAACGAAGATGAACGAAGATGCACGAAGATGCACGAAGATGCACGAAGATGAACGAAGATGAACGAAGATGAACGAAGATGAACGAAGATGCACGAAGATGCACGAAGATGCACGAAGATGCACGAAGATGAACGAAGATGCACGAAGATGAACGAAGATGCACGAAGTTGCACGAAGATGCACGAAGATGAACGAAGATGAACGAAGATGAACGAAGATGAACGAAGATGAACGAAGATGCACGAAGTTGCACGAAGATGCACGAAGATGCACGAAGATGCACGAAGATGCACGAAGATGAACGAAGATGCACGAAGATAAACGAAGATGCACGAAGATGAACGATGATGCACGAAGATGAACGGAGATGCACGAAGATGCACGAAGATGCACGAAGATGCACAAAGATGCACGAAGATGCACGAAGATGCACGAAGATGCACGAAGATGCACGAAGATGCACGAAGATGCACGAAGATGCACGAAGATGCACGAAGATGCACGAAGATGCACGAAGATGAACGAAGATGAACGAAGATAAACGAAGATGAACGAAGATGAACGAAGATGAACGAAGATGCACGAAGATGCACGAAGATGCACGAAGATGTACGAAGATGCACGAAGATGCACGAAGATGCACGAAGATGCACGAAGATGCACGAAGATGCATGAAGATGCACGAAGATGCACGAAGATGCACGAAGATGAACGAAGATGCACGAAGATGAACGAAGATGCACGAAGATGCACGAAGATGCACGAAGATGCACGAAGATGAACGAAGATGAACGAAGATGAACGAAGATAAACGAAGATGAACGAAGATGAACGAAGATGCACGAAGAGGCACGAAGATGCACGATGATGCACGAAGATGAACGAAGATGCACGAAGATGCACGAAGATGCACAAAGATGCACGAAGATGCACGAAGATGCACGAAGATGCACGAAGATGCACGAAGATGCACGAAGATGAACGAAGATGAACGAAGATAAACGAAGATGAACGAAGATAAACGAAGATGAACGAAGATGAACGAAGATGCACGAAGATGCACGAAGATGCACGAAGATGAACGAAGATGAACGAAGATGAACGAAGATAAACGAAGATGAACGAAGATGAACGAAGATGAACGAAGATGCACGAAGATGCACGAAGATGCACGAAGATGCACGAAGATGCACGAAGATGCACGAAGATGCACGAAGATGCACGAAGATGCACGAAGATGAACGAAGATGCACGAAGATGAACGAAGATGCACGAAGTTGCACGAAGATGCACGAAGATGCACGAAGATGCACGAAGATGAACGAAGATGAACGAAGATGAACGAAGATGAACGAAGATGCACGAAGATGCACGAAGATGCACGAAGATGCACGAAGATGAACGAAGATGCACGAAGATGAACGAAGATGCACGAAGTTGCACGAAGATGCACGAAGATGAACGAAGATGAACGAAGATGAACGAAGATGAACGAAGATGAACGAAGATGAACGAAGATGCACGAAGATGCACGAAGATGCACGAAGATGAACGAAGATGAACGAAGATGAACGAGGATGAACGAAGATGAACGAAGATGCACGAAGATGCACGAAGATGCACGAAGATGCACGAAGATGCACGAAGATGCACGAAGATGAACGAAGATGCACGAAGATGAATGAAGATGCACGAAGTTGCACGAAGATGCACGAAGATGCACGAAGATGCACGAAGATGAACGAAGATGAACGAAGATGAACGAAGATGCACGAAGATGCACGAAGATGCACGAAGATGCACGAAGATGAACGAAGATGCACGAAGATGAACGAAGATGCACGAAGTTGCACGAAGATGCACGAAGATGAACGAAGATGAACGAAGATGCACGATGATGAACGAAGATGCACGAAGATGAACGAAGATGCACGAAGTTGCACGAAGATGCACGAAGATGCACGAAGATGCACGAAGATGAACGAAGATGAACGAAGATGAACGAAGATGAACGAAGATGAACGAAGATGCACGAAGATGCACGAAGATGAACGAAGATGAACGAAGATGAACGAAGATGCACGAAGATGAACGAAGATGCACGAAGATGCAAGAAGATGCACGAAGATGCACGAAGATGCACGAAGATGAACGAAGATTAACGAAGATGAACGAAGATGCACGAAGATGCACGAAGATGCACGAAGATTAACGAAGATGAACGAAGATGCACGAAGATGCACGAAGATGCACGAAGATGAACGAAGATGCACGAAGATGAACGAAGATGCACGAAGATGCACGAAGATGCACGAAGATGCACGAAGATGCACGATGATGAACGAAGATGCACGAAGATGCACGAAGATGCACGAAGATGCACGATGATGAACGAAGATGCACGAAGATGAACGAAGATGCACGAAGTTGCACGAAGATGCACGAAGATGCACGAAGATGCACGAAGATGAACGAAGATGCACGAAGATGCACGAAGATGCACGAAGATGCACGAAGATGCACGAAGATGCACGAAGATGCACGAAGATGAACGAAGATGCATGAAGATGAACGAAGATGCACAAAGTTGCACGAAGATGCACGAAGATGCACGAAGATGCACGAAGATGAACGATGATGCACGAAGATGAACGGAGATGCACGAAGATGCACGAAGATGCACGAAGATGCACAAAGATGCACGAAGATGCACGAAGATGCACGAAGATGCACGAAGATGCACGAAGATGCACGAAGATGCACGAAGATGCACGAAGATGCACGAAGATGCACGAAGATGAACGAAGATGAACGAAGATAAACGAAGATGAACGAAGATGAACGAAGATGAACGAAGATGCACGAAGATGCACGAAGATGTACGAAGATGCACGAAGATGCACGAAGATGAACGAAGATGAACGAAGATGAACGAAGATGCACGAAGATGAACGAAGATGCACGAAGATGCAAGAAGATGCACGAAGATGCACGAAGATGCACGAAGATGAACGAAGATTAACGAAGATGAACGAAGATGCACGAAGATGCACGAAGATGCACGAAGATTAACGATGATGCACGAAGATGGACAGAGATGCACGAAGATGCACGAAGATGAACGAAGATGCACGAAGATGAACGAAGATGCACGAAGATGCACGAAGATGCACGAAGATGCACGAAGATGCACGATGATGAACGAAGATGCACGAAGATGCACGAAGATGCACGAAGATGCACGATGATGAACGAAGATGCACGAAGATGAACGAAGATGCACGAAGTTGCACGAAGATGCACGAAGATGCACGAAGATGCACGAAGATGAACGAAGATGAACGAAGATGAACGAAGATGAACGAAGATGAACGAAGATGCACGAAGATGCACGAAGATGAACGAAGATGAACGAAGATGAACGAAGATGCACGAAGATGAACGAAGATGCACGAAGATGCAAGAAGATGCACGA
>JAYMYH010000018.1:3225383-3237883 GCA_037013635.1 Plagiodera versicolora
CGAAGATGCACGAAGATGTACGAAGATGCACGAAGATGCACGAAGATGCACGAAGATGCACGAAGATGCACGAAGATGCACGAAGATGCACGAAGATGCACGAAGATGCACGAAGATGAACGAAGATGCACGAAGATGAACGAAGATGCACGAAGATGCACGAAGATGCACGAAGATGCACGAAGATGAACGAAGATGAACGAAGATGAACGAAGATAAACGAAGATGAACGAAGATGAACGAAGATGCACGAAGAGGCACGAAGATGCACGATGATGCACGAAGATGAACGAAGATGCACGAAGATGCACGAAGATGCACAAAGATGCACGAAGATGCACGAAGATGCACGAAGATGCACGAAGATGCACGAAGATGAACGAAGATGAACGAAGATGAACGAAGATAAACGAAGATGAACGAAGATGAACGAAGATGCACGAAGATGCACGAAGATGCACGAAGATGCACGAGGATGAACGAAGATGCACGAAGATGAACGAAGATGCACGAAGTTGCACGAAGATGCACGAAGATGCACGAAGATGCACGAAGATGCACGAAGATGCACGAAGATGAACGATGATGCACGAAGATGAACGAAGATGCACGAAGATGCACGAAGATGCACGAAGATGCACGAAGATGCACGAAGATGCACGAAGATGAACGAAGATGAACGAAGATGAACGAAGATGAACGAAGATGAACGAAGATGCACGAAGATGCACGAAGATGCACGAAGATGAACGAAGATGAACGAAGATGAACGAAGATGAACGAAGATGCACGAAGATGCACGAAGATGCACGAAGATGCACGAAGATGCACGAAGATGAACGAAGATGCACGAAGTTGCACGAAGATGCACGAAGATGAACGAAGATGAACGAAGATGAACGAAGATGAACGAAGATGAACGAAGATGAACGAAGATGCACGAAGTTGCACGAAGATGCACGAAGATGCACGAAGATGCACGAAGATGCACGAAGATGAACGAAGATGCACGAAGATAAACGAAGATGCACGAAGTTGCACGAAGATGCACGAAGATGCACGAAGATGCACGAAGATGAACGATGATGCACGAAGATGAACGGAGATGCACGAAGATGCACGAAGATGCACGAAGATGCACAAAGATGCACGAAGATGCACGAAGATGCACGAAGATGCACGAAGATGCACGAAGATGCACGAAGATGCACGAAGATGCACGAAGATGCACGAAGATGCACGAAGATGCACGAAGATGAACGAAGATGAACGAAGATAAACGAAGATGAACGAAGATGAACGAAGATGAACGAAGATGCACGAAGATGCACGAAGATGCACGAAGATGTACGAAGATGCACGAAGATGCACGAAGATGCACGAAGATGCACGAAGATGCACGAAGATGCACGAAGATGCACGAAGATGCACGAAGATGAACGAAGATGCACGAAGATGAACGAAGATGCACGAAGATGCACGAAGATGCACGAAGATGAACGAAGATGAACGAAGATGCACGAAGATGCACGAAGATGCACGAAGATGCACGAAGATGCACGAAGATGCACGAAGATGCACGAAGATGCACGAAGATGCACGAAGATGCACGAAGATGCACAAAGATGCACGAAGATGCACGAAGATGCACGAAGATGCACGAAGATGAACGAAGATGAACGAAGATGAACGAAGATAAACGAAGATGAACGAAGATGAACGAAGATGCACGAAGATGCACGAAGATGCACGAAGATGCACGAAGATGAACGAAGATGCACGAAGATGAACGAAGATGCACGAAGTTGCACGAAGATGCACGAAGATGCACGAAGATGCACGAAGATGCACGAAGATGCACGAAGATGCACGAAGATGCACGAAGATGAACGATGATGCACGAAGATGAACGAAGATGCACGAAGATGCACGAAGATGCACGAAGATGCACGAAGATGCACGAAGATGCACGAAGATGCACAAAGATGCACGAAGATGCACGAAGATGCACGAAGATGCACGAAGATGCACGAAGATGCACGAAGATGAACGAAGATGAACGAAGATGAACGAAGATAAACGAAGATGAACGAAGATGAACGAAGATGAATGAAGATGCACGAAGATGCACGAAGATGCACGAAGATGCACGAAGATGCACGAAGATGCACGAAGATGCACGAAGATGCACGAAGATGAACGAAGATGCACGAAGATGAACGAAGATGCACGAAGTTGCACGAAGATGCACGAAGATGCACGAAGATGCACGAAGATGAACGAAGATGAACGAAGATGAACGAAGATGAACGAAGATGAACGAAGATGCACGAAGATGCACGAAGATGCACGAAGATGCACGAAGATGAACGAAGATGCACGAAGATGAACGAAGATGCACGAAGATGAACGAAGATGAACGAAGATGAACGAAGATGAACGAAGATGAACGAAGATGCACGAAGATGCACGAAGATGCACGAAGATGCACGAAGATGCACGAAGATGCACGAAGATGCACGAAGATGCACAAAGATGCACGAAGATGCACGAAGATGCACGAAGATGCACGAAGATGAACGAAGATGAACGAAGATGAACGAAGATAAACGAAGATGAACGAAGATGAACGAAGATGCACGAAGATGCACGAAGATGCACGAAGATGCACGAAGATGAACGAAGATGCACGAAGATGAACGAAGATGCACGAAGTTGCACGAAGATGCACGAAGATGCACGAAGATGCACGAAGATGCACGAAGATGCACGAAGATGAACGATGATGCACGAAGATGAACGAAGATGCACGAAGATGCACGAAGATGCACGAAGATGCACGAAGATGCACGAAGATGCACGAAGATGCACAAAGATGCACGAAGATGCACGAAGATGCACGAAGATGCACGAAGATGCACGAAGATGCACGAAGATGAACGAAGATGAACGAAGATGAACGAAGATAAACGAAGATGAACGAAGATGAACGAAGATGAATGAAGATGCACGAAGATGCACGAAGATGCACGAAGATGCACGAAGATGCACGAAGATGCACGAAGATGCACGAAGATGCACGAAGATGAACGAAGATGCACGAAGATGAACGAAGATGCACGAAGTTGCACGAAGATGCACGAAGATGCACGAAGATGCACGAAGATGAACGAAGATGAACGAAGATGAACGAAGATGAACGAAGATGAACGAAGATGCACGAAGATGCACGAAGATGCACGAAGATGCACGAAGATGAACGAAGATGCACGAAGATGAACGAAGATGCACGAAGATGAACGAAGATGAACGAAGATGAACGAAGATGAACGAAGATGAACGAAGATGCACGAAGATGCACGAAGATGCACGAAGATGAACGAAGATGAACGAAGATGAACGAAGATGAACGAAGATGAACAAAGATGAACGAAGATGATGATGATGATGATGATGATGATGATGATGATGATGATGATGATGATGATGATGATGATGATGATGATGATGATGATGATGATGATGATGATGATGATGATGATGATGATGATGATGATGATGATGATGATGATGATGATGATGATGATGATGATGATGATGATGATGATGATGATGATGATGATGATGATGATGATGATGATGATGATGATGATGATGATGATGATGATGATGATGATGATGATGATGATGATGATGATGATGATGATGATGATGATGATGATGATGATGATGATGATGATGATGATGATGATGATGATGATGATGATGATGATGATGATGATGATGATGATGATGATGATGATGATGATGATGATGATGATGATGATGATGATGATGATGATGATGATGATGATGATGATGATGATGATGATGATGATGATGATGATGATGATGATGATGATGATGATGATGATGATGATGCACGAAGATGCACGAAGATGAACGATGATGCACGAAGATGAACAGAGATGCACGAAGATGCACGAAGATGCACGAAGATGCACGAAGATGCACGAAGATGCACGAAGATGCACGAAGATGCACGAAGATGCACGAAGATGCACGAAGATGAACGAAGATGAACGAAGATAAACGAAGATGAACGAAGATAAACGAAGATGAACGAAGATGAACGAAGATGCACGAAGATGCACGAAGATGCACGAAGATGAACGAAGATGAACGAAGATGAACGAAGATAAACGAAGATGAACGAAGATGAACGAAGATGAACGAAGATGCACGAAGATGCACGAAGATGCACGAAGATGCACGAAGATGCACGAAGATGCACGAAGATGCACGAAGATGCACGAAGATGCGCGAAGATGCACGAAGATGAACGAAGATGCACGAAGATGAACGAAGATGCACGAAGTTGCACGAAGATGCACGAAGATGCACGAAGATGCACGAAGATGAACGAAGATGAACGAAGATGAACGAAGATGAACGAAGATGCACGAAGATGCACGAAGATGCACGAAGATGCACGAAGATGAACGAAGATGCACGAAGATGAACGAAGATGCACGAAGTTGCACGAAGATGCACGAAGATGAACGAAGATGAACGAAGATGAACGAAGATGAACGAAGATGAACGAAGATGAACGAAGATGCACGAAGATGCACGAAGATGCACGAAGATGAACGAAGATGAACGAAGATGAACGAAGATGAACGAAGATGAACGAAGATGCACGAAGATGCACGAAGATGCACGAAGATGCACGAAGATGCACGAAGATGCACGAAGATGCACGAAGATGAACGAAGATGCACGAAGATGAACGAAGATGCACGAAGTTGCACGAAGATGCACGAAGATGCACGAAGATGCACGAAGATGAACGAAGATGAACGAAGATGAACGAAGATGAACGAAGATGCACGAAGATGCACGAAGATGCACGAAGATGCACGAAGATGAACGAAGATGCACGAAGATGAACGAAGATGCACGAAGTTGCACGAAGATGCACGAAGATGAACGAAGATGAACGAAGATGAACGAAGATGAACGAAGATGAACGAAGATGCACGAAGATGCACGAATATGCACGAAGATGAACGAAGATGAACGAAGATGAACGAAGATGAACGAAGATGAACGAAGATGAACAAAGATGAACGAAGATGATGATGATGATGATGATGATGATGATGATGATGCACGAAGATGCACGAAGATGAACGATGATGCACGAAGATGAACGGAGATGCACGAAGATGCACGAAGATGCACGAAGATGCACAAAGATGCACGAAGATGCACGAAGATGCACGAAGATGCACGAAGATGCACGAAGATGCACGAAGATGCACGAAGATGCACGAAGATGAACGAAGATGAACGAAGATAAACGAAGATGAACGAAGATAAACGAAGATGAACGAAGATGAACGAAGATGCACGAAGATGCACGAAGATGCACGAAGATGAACGAAGATGAACGAAGATGAACGAAGATAAACGAAGATGAACGAAGATGAACGAAGATGAACGAAGATGCACGAAGATGCACGAAGATGCACGAAGATGCACGAAGATGCACGAAGATGCACGAAGATGCACGAAGATGCACGAAGATGCACGAAGATGCACGAAGATGAACGAAGATGCACGAAGATGAACGAAGATGCACGAAGTTGCACGAAGATGCACGAAGATGCACGAAGATGCACGAAGATGAACGAAGATGAACGAAGATGAACGAAGATGCACGAAGATGCACGAAGATGCACGAAGATGCACGAAGATGAACGAAGATGCACGAAGATGAACGAAGATGCACGAAGTTGCACGAAGATGCACGGAGATGAACGAAGATGAACGAAGATGAACGAAGATGCACGAAGATGCACGAAGATGCACGAAGATGAACGAAGATGAACGAAGATGAACGAAGATAAACGAAGATGAACGAAGATGAACGAAGATGAACGAAGATGCACGAAGATGCACGAAGATGCACGAAGATGCACGAAGATGCACGAAGATGCACGAAGATGCACGAAGATGCACGGAGATGCACGAAGATGCACGAAGATGAACGAAGATGCACGAAGATGAACGAAGATGCACGAAGATGCACGAAGTTGCACGAAGATGCACGAAGATGCACGAAGATGCACGAAGATGAACGAAGATGAACGAAGATGAACGAAGATGAACGAAGATGAACGAAGATGCACGAAGATGCACGAAGATGCACGAAGATGCACGAAGATGCACGAAGATGAACGAAGATGCACGAAGATGAACGAAGATGCACGAAGTTGCACGAAGATGCACGAAGATGAACGAAGATGAACGAAGATGAACGAAGATGAACGAAGATGAACGAAGATGAACGAAGATGCACGAAGATGCACGAAGATGCACGAAGATGAACGAAGATGAACGAAGATGAACGAAGATGAACGAAGATGCACGAAGATGCACAAAGATGCACGAAGATGCACGAAGATGCACGAAGATGCACGAAGATGCACGAAGATGAACGAAGATGCACGAAGATGAACGAAGATGCACGAAGTTGCACGAAGATGCACGAAGATGCACGAAGATGCACGAAGATGAACGAAGATGAACGAAGATGAACGAAGATGAACGAAGATGCACGAAGATGCACGAAGATGCACGAAGATGCACGAAGATGAACGAAGATGCACGAAGATGAACGAAGATGCACGAAGTTGCACGAAGATGCACGAAGATGAACGAAGATGAACGAAGATGAACGAAGATGAACGAAGATGAACGAAGATGCACGAAGATGCACGAAGATGCACGAAGATGCACGAAGATGCACGAATATGAACGAAGATGCACGAAGATGAACGAAGATGCACGAAGTTGCACGAAGATGCACGAAGATGAACGAAGATGAACGAAGATTAACGAAGATGAACGAAGATGAACGAAGATGAACGAAGATGAACGAAGATGAACGAAGATGCACGAAGATGCACGAAGATGAACTAAGATGAACGAAGATGAACGAAGATGAACGAAGATGAACGAAGATGCACGAAGATGCACGAAGATGCACGAAGATACACGAAGATGCACGAAGATGAACGAAGATGCACGAAGATGAACGAAGATGCACGAAGTTGCACGAAGATGCACGAAGATGCACGAAGATGCACGAAGATGCACGAAGATGCACGAAGATGCACGAAGATGCACGAAGATGCACGAAGATGCACGAAGATGCACGAAGATGAACGAAGATGCACGAAGATGAACGAAGATGCACGAAGTTGCACGAAGATGCACGAAGATGCACGAAGATGCACGAAGATGCACGAAGATGAACGATGATGCACGAAGATGAACGGAGATGCACGAAGATGCACGAAGATGCACAAAGATGCACAAAGATGCACGAAGATGCACGAAGATGCACGAAGATGCACGAAGATGTACGAAGATGCACGAAGATGCACGAAGATGCACGAAGATGCACGAAGATGCACGAAGATGAACGAAGATGAACGAAGATAAACGAAGATGCACGAAGATGCACGAAGATGCACGAAGATGTACGAAGATGCACGAAGATGCACGAAGATGCACGAAGATGCACGAAGATGCACGAAGATGCACGAAGATGCACGAAGATGCACGAAGATGCACGAAGATGCACAAAGATGCACGAAGATGCACGAAGATGCATGAAGATGCACGAAGATGCACGAAGATACACGAAGATGAACGAAGATGAACGAAGATAAACGAAGATGAACGAAGATGAACGATGATGAACGAAGATGCACGAAGATGCACGAAGATGCACGAAGATGCACGAAGATGCACGAAGATGCACGAAGATGCACGAAGATGCACGAAGATGCACGAAGATGAACGAAGATGCACGAAGTTGCACGAAGATGCACGAAGATGCACGAAGATGCACGAAGATGCACGAAGATGAACGAAGATGCACGAAGATGAACGAAGATGCACGAAGTTGCACGAAGATGCACGAAGATGCACGAAGATGCACAAAGATGCACGAAGATGCACGAAGATGCACGAAGATGCACGAAGATGCACGAAGATGCACGAAGATGCACGAAGATGCACGAAGATGAACGAAGATGAACGAAGATAAACGAAGATGAACGAAGATAAACGAAGATGAACGAAGATGAACGAAGATGCACGAAGATGCACGAAGATGCACGAAGATGAACGAAGATGCACGAAGATGAACGAAGATGCACGAAGTTGCACGAAGATGCACGAAGATGAACGAAGATGAACGAAGATGAACGAAGATGCACGAAGATGCACGAAGATGCACGAAGATGAACGAAGATGAACGACGATGAACGAAGATAAACGAAGATGAACGAAGATGAACGAAGATGAACGAAGATGCACGAAGATGCACGAAGATGCACGAAGATGCACGAAGATGCACGAAGATGCACGAAGATGCACGAAGATGCACGGAGATGCACGAAGATGCACGAAGATGAACGAAGATGCACGAAGATGAACGAAGATGCACGAAGTTGCACGAAGATGCACGAAGATGCACGAAGATGCACGAAGATGAACGAAGATGAACGAAGATGAACGAAGATGAACGAAGATGAACGAAGATGCACGAAGATGCACGAAGATGCACGAAGATGCACGAAGATGCACGAAGATGAACGAAGATGCACGAAGATGAACGAAGATGCACGAAGTTGCACGAAGATGCACGAAGATGAACGAAGATGAACGAAGATGAACGAAGATGAACGAAGATGAACGAAGATGAACGAAGATGCACGAAGATGCACGAAGATGCACGAAGATGAACGAAGATGAACGAAGATGAACGAAGATGAACGAAGATGCACGAAGATGCACAAAGATGCACGAAGATGCACGAAGATGCACGAAGATGCACGAAGATGCACGAAGATGCACGAAGATGAACGAAGATGCACGAAGATGAACGAAGATGCACGAAGTTGCACGAAGATGCACGAAGATGCACGAAGATGCACGAAGATGAACGAAGATGAACGAAGATGAACGAAGATGAACGAAGATGCACGAAGATGCACGAAGATGCACGAAGATGCACGAAGATGAACGAAGATGCACGAAGATGAACGAAGATGCACGAAGTTGCACGAAGATGCACGAAGATGAACGAAGATGAACGAAGATGAACGAAGATGAACGAAGATGAACGAAGATGCACGAAGATGCACGAAGATGCACGAAGATGCACGAAGATGCACGAAGATGAACGAAGATGCACGAAGATGAACGAAGATGCACGAAGTTGCACGAAGATGCACGAAGATGAACGAAGATGAACGAAGATTAACGAAGATGAACGAAGATGAACGAAGATGAACGAAGATGAACGAAGATGCACGAAGATGCACGAAGATGCACGAAGATGAACTAAGATGAACGAAGATGAACGAAGATGAACGAAGATGAACGAAGATGCACGAAGATGCACGAAGATGCACGAAGATACACGAAGATGCACGAAGATGAACGAAGATGCACGAAGATGAACGAAGATGCACGAAGTTGCACGAAGATGCACGAAGATGCATGAAGATGCACGAAGATGCACGAAGATGCACGAAGATGCACGAAGATGCACGAAGATGCACGAAGATGCACGAAGATGCACGAAGATGAACGATGATGCACGAAGATGAACGGAGATGCACGAAGATGCACGAAGATGCACAAAGATGCACGAAGATGCACGAAGATGCACGAAGATGCACGAAGATGCACGAAGATGCACGAAGATGCACGAAGATGAACGAAGATGAACGAAGATAAACGAAGATGCACGAAGATGCACGAAGATGCACGAAGATGTACGAAGATGCACGAAGATGCACGAAGATGCACGAAGATGCACGAAGATGCACGAAGATGCACGAAGATGCACGAAGATGCACGAAGATGCACAAAGATGCACGAAGATGCACGAAGATGCATGAAGATGCACGAAGATGCACGAAGATACACGAAGATGAACGAAGATGAACGAAGATAAACGAAGATGAACGAAGATGAACGATGATGAACGAAGATGCACGAAGATGCACGAAGATGCACGAAGATGCACGAAGATGCACGAAGATGAACGAAGATGCACGAAGTTGCACGAAGATGCACGAAGATGCACGAAGATGCACGAAGATGCACGAAGATGAACGAAGATGCACGAAGATGAACGAAGATGCACGAAGTTGCACGAAGATGCACGAAGATGCACGAAGATGCACAAAGATGCACGAAGATGCACGAAGATGCACGAAGATGCACGAAGATGCACGAAGATGCACGAAGATGCACGAAGATGAACGAAGATGAACGAAGATAAACGAAGATGAACGAAGATAAACGAAGATGAACGAAGATGAACGAAGATGCACGAAGATGCACGAAGATGCACGAAGATGAACGAAGATGAACGAAGATGAACGAAGATGAACGAAGATAAACGAAGATGAACGAAGATGAACGAAGATGAACGAAGATGAACGAAGATGCACGAAGATGCACGAAGATGCACGAAGATGCACGAAGATGCACGAAGATGCACGAAGATGCACGAAGATGCACGAAGATGCACGAAGATGCACGAAGATGAACGAAGATGCACGAAGATGAACGAAGATGCACGAAGTTGCACGAAGATGCACGAAGATGCACGAAGATGCACGAAGATGAACGAAGATGAACGAAGATGAACGAAGATGCACGAAGATGCACGAAGATGCACGAAGATGCACGAAGATGAACGAAGATGCACGAAGATGAACGAAGATGCACGAAGTTGCACGAAGATGCACGAAGATGAACGAAGATGAACGAAGATGCACGAAGATGCACGAAGATGCACGAAGATGAACGAAGATGAACGAAGATGATCGAAGATAAACGAAGATGAACGAAGATGAACGAAGATGAACGAAGATGCACGAAGATGCACGAAGATGCACGAAGATGCACGAAGATGCACGAAGATGCACGAAGATGCACGAAGATGCACGGAGATGCACGAAGATGCACGAAGATGAACGAAGATGCACGAAGATGAACGAAGATGCACGAAGTTGCACGAAGATGCACGAAGATGCACGAAGATGCACGAAGATGAACGAAGATGAACGAAGATGAACGAAGATGAACGAAGATGAACGAAGATGCACGAAGATGCACGAAGATGCACGAAGATGAACGAAGATGCAAGAAGATGAACGAAGATGCACGAAGTTGCACGAAGATGCACGAAGATGAACGAAGATGAACGAAGATGAACGAAGATGAACGAAGATGAACGAAGATGCACGAAGATGCACGAAGATGCACGAAGATGAACGAAGATGAACGAAGATGAACGAAGATGAACGAAGATGCACGAAGATGCACGAAGATGCACGAAGATGCACGAAGATGCACGAAGATGCACGAAGATGCACGAAGATGCACGAAGATGCACAAAGATGCACGAAGATGCACGAAGATGCACGAAGATGCACAAAGATGCACGAAGATGCACGAAGATGCACGAAGATGCACGAAGATGCACGAAGATGCACGAAGATGCACGAAGATGAACGAAGATGAACGAAGATGAACGAAGATGAACGAAGATGAACGAAGATGAACGAAGATGAACGAAGATGCACGAAGATGAACGAAGATGAACGAAGATGAACGAAGATGAACGAAGATGCACGAAGATGCACGGAGATGCACGAAGATGCACGAAGATGCACGAAGATGCACGAAGATGCACGAAGATGAACGAAGATGAACGAAGATGAACGAAGATGAACGAAGATGAACGAAGATGAACGAAGATGCACGAAGATGCACGAAGATGAACGAAGATGCACGAAGATGCACGAAGATGCACGAAGATGCACGAAGATGAACGAAGATGCACGAAGATGAACGAAGATGCACGAAGTTGCACGAAGATGCACGAAGATGAACGAAGATGAACGAAGATGAACGAAGATGAACGAAGATGAACGAAGATGCACGAAGATGAACGAAGATGCACGAAGTTGCACGAAGATGCACGAAGTTGCACGAAGATGCACGAAGATACACGAAGATGCACGAAGATGAACGAAGATGCACGAAGATGAACGAAGATGCACGAAGTTGCACGAAGATGCACGAAGATGCACGAAGATGCACGAAGATGCACGAAGATGCACGAAGATGCACGAAGATGCACGAAGATGCACGAAGATGCACGAAGATGCACGAAGATGCACGAAGATGCACGAAGATGAACGAAGATGCACGAAGATGAACGAAGATGCACGAAATTGCACGAAGATGCACGAAGATGCACGAAGATGCACGAAGATGCACGAAGATGAACGAAGATGCACGATGATGAACGAAGATGCACGAAGATGAACGAAGATGCACGAAGTTGCACGAAGATGCACGAAGATACACGAAGATGCACGAAGATGAACGAA
>JAYMYH010000018.1:3242883-3265383 GCA_037013635.1 Plagiodera versicolora
GAAGATGAACGAAGATGCACGAAGTTGCACGAAGATGCACGAAGATGCACGAAGATGCACGAAGATGAACGAAGATGAACGAAGATGAACGAAGATGCACGAAGATGCACGAAGATGCACGAAGATGCACGAAGATGAACGAAGATGCACGAAGATGAACGAAGATGCACGAAGTTGCACGAAGATGCACGAAGATGAACGAAGATGAACGAAGATGAACGAAGATGCACGAAGATGCACGATGATGCACGAAGATGAACGAAGATGAACGAAGATGAACGAAGATAAACGAAGATGCACGAAGATGAACGAAGATGCACGAAATTGCACGAAGATGCACGAAGATGCACGAAGATGCACGAAGATGCACGAAGATGAACGAAGATGCACGATGATGAACGAAGATGCACGAAGATGAACGAAGATGCACGAAGTTGCACGAAGATGCACGAAGATACACGAAGATGCACGAAGATGAACGAAGATGCACGAAGATGAACGAAGATGCACGAAGTTGCACGAAGATGCACGAAGATGCACGAAGATGCACGAAGATGCACGAAGATGCACGAAGATGCACGAAGATGCACGAAGATGCACGAAGATGCACGAAGATGCACGAAGATGCACGAAGATGCACGAAGATGCACGAAGATGAACGAAGATGCACGAAGATGAACGAAGATGCACGAAATTGCACGAAGATGCACGAAGATGCACGAAGATGCACGAAGATGCACGAAGATGAACGATGATGCACGAAGATGAACGGAGATGCACGAAGATGCACGAAGATGCACGAAGATGCACAAAGATGCACGAAGATGCACGAAGATGCACGAAGATGCACGAAGATGCACGAAGATGCACGAAGATGCACGAAGATGCACGAAGATGCACGAAGATGCACGAAGATGCACGAAGATGAACGAAGATGAACGAAGATAAACGAAGATGCACGAAGATGCACGAAGATGCACGAAGATGTACGAAGATGCACGAAGATGCACGAAGATGCACGAAGATGCACGAAGATGCACGAAGATGCACGAAGATGCACGAAGATGCACGAAGATGCACAAAGATGCACGAAGATGCACGAAGATGCATGAAGATGCACGAAGATGCACGAAGATGCACGAAGATACACGAAGATGAACGAAGATGAACGAAGATAAACGAAGATGAACGAAGATGAACGATGATGAACGAAGATGCACGAAGATGCACGAAGATGCACGAAGATGCACGAAGATGAACGAAGATGCACGAAGTTGCACGAAGATGCACGAAGATGAACGAAGATGAACGAAGATGAACGAAGATGAACGAAGATGAACGAAGATGCACGAAGATGCACGAAGATGCACGAAGATGAACGAAGATGAACGAAGATGAACGAAGATGAACGAAGATGCACGAAGATGCACGAAGATGCACGAAGATGCACGAAGATGCACGAAGATGCACGAAGATGCACGAAGATGCACAAAGATGCACGAAGATGCACGAAGATGCACGAAGATGCACAAAGATGCACGAAGATGCACGAAGATGCACGAAGATGCACGAAGATGCACGAAGATGCACGAAGATGCACGAAGATGAACGAAGATGAACGAAGATGAACGAAGATGAACGAAGATGAACGAAGATGAACGAAGATGAACGAAGATGCACGAAGATGCACGAAGATGCACGAAGATGAACGAAGATGAACGAAGATGAACGAAGATGAACGAAGATGCACGAAGATGCACGGAGATGCACGAAGATGCACGAAGATGCACGAAGATGCACGAAGATGCACGAAGATGAACGAAGATGCACGAAGATGAACGAAGATGCACGAAGTTGCACGAAGATGCACGAAGATAAACGAAGATGAACGAAGATGAACGAAGATGAACGAAGATGAACGAAGATGAACGAAGATGCACGAAGATGCACGAAGATGAACGAAGATGCACGAAGATGCACGAAGATGCACGAAGATGCACGAAGATGAACGAAGATGCACGAAGATGAACGAAGATGCACGAAGTTGCACGAAGATGCACGAAGATGAACGAAGATGAACGAAGATGAACGAAGATGAACGAAGATGAACGAAGATGCACGAAGATGAACGAAGATGCACGAAGTTGCACGAAGATGCACGAAGTTGCACGAAGATGCACGAAGATACACGAAGATGCACGAAGATGAACGAAGATGCACGAAGATGAACGAAGATGCACGAAGTTGCACGAAGATGCACGAAGATGAACGAAGATGCACGAAGATGAACGAAGATGCACGAAGTTGCACGAAGATGCACGAAGATGAACGAAGATGAACGAAGATGAACGAAGATGAACGAAGATGAACGAAGATGCACGAAGATGAACGAAGATGCACGAAGTTGCACGAAGATGCACGAAGTTGCACGAAGATGCACGAAGATACACGAAGATGAACGAAGATGCACGAAGATGAACGAAGATGCACGAAATTGCACGAAGATGCACGAAGATGCACGAAGATGCACGAAGATGCACGAAGATGCACGAAGATGAACGAAGATGCACGATGATGAACGAAGATGCACGAAGATGAACGAAGATGCACGAAGTTGCACGAAGATGCACGAAGATACACGAAGATGCACGAAGATGAACGAAGATGCACGAAGATGCACGAAGATGCACGAAGATGCACGAAGATGCACGAAGATGCACGAAGATGAACGAAGATGCACGATGATGAACGAAGATGCACGAAGATGCACGAAGATGCACGAAGATGCACGAAGATGCACGAAGATGAACGAAGATGCACGAAGATGAACGAAGATGCACGAAATTGCACGAAGATGCACGAAGATGCACGAAGATGCACGAAGATGCACGAAGATGAACGATGATGCACGAAGATGAACGGAGATGCACGAAGATGCACGAAGATGCACGAAGATGCATAAAGATGCACGAAGATGCACGAAGATGCACGAAGATGCACGAAGATGCACGAAGATGCACGAAGATGCACGAAGATGCACGAAGATGCACGAAGATGCACGAAGATGAACGAAGATGAACGAAGATAAACGAAGATGCACGAAGATGCACGAAGATGCACGAAGATGTACGAAGATGCACGAAGATGCACGAAGATGCACGAAGATGAACGAAGATGAACGAAGATGAACGAAGATGAACGAAGATGAACGAAGATGAACGAAGATGCACGAAGATGCACGAAGATGCACGAAGATGAACGAAGATGAACGAAGATGAACGAAGATGAACGAAGATGCACGAAGATGCACGGAGATGCACGAAGATGCACGAAGATGCACGAAGATGCACGAAGATGCACGAAGATGCACGAAGATGAACGAAGATGCACGAAGATGAACGAAGATGCACGAAGTTGCACGAAGATGCACGAAGATAAACGAAGATGAACGAAGATGCACGAAGATGCACGAAGATGCACGAAGATGCACGAAGATGCACGAAGATGAACGAAGATGCACGAAGATGCACGAAGATGCACGAAGATGAACGAAGATGAACGAAGATGAACGAAGATGAACGAAGATGAACGAAGATGAACGAAGATGCACGAAATTGCACGAAGATGCACGAAGATGCACGAAGATGCACGAAGATGCACGAAGATGAACGATGATGCACGAAGATGAACGGAGATGCACGAAGATGCACGAAGATGCACGAAGATGCACAAAGATGCACGAAGATGCACGAAGATGCACGAAGATGCACGAAGATGCACGAAGATGCACGAAGATGCACGAAGATGCACGAAGATGCACGAAGATGAACGAAGATGAACGAAGATAAACGAAGATGCACGAAGATGCACGAAGATGCACGAAGATGTACGAAGATGCACGAAGATGCACGAAGATGCACGAAGATGCACGAAGATGCACGAAGATGCACGAAGATGCACGAAGATGCACGAAGATGCACGAAGATGCACAAAGATGCACGAAGATGCACGAAGATGCATGAAGATGCACGAAGATGCACGAAGATGCACGAAGATACACGAAGATGAACGAAGATGAACGAAGATAAACGAAGATGAACGAAGATGAACGATGATGAACGAAGATGCACGAAGATGCACGAAGATGCACGAAGATGCACGAAGATGAACGAAGATGCACGAAGTTGCACGAAGATGCACGAAGATGAACGAAGATGAACGAAGATGAACGAAGATGAACGAAGATGAACGAAGATGCACGAAGATGCACGAAGATGCACGAAGATGAACGAAGATGAACGAAGATGAACGAAGATGAACGAAGATGCACGAAGATGCACGAAGATGCACGAAGATGCACGAAGATGCACGAAGATGCACGAAGATGCACGAAGATGCACGAAGATGCACGAAGATGCACAAAGATGCACGAAGATGCACGAAGATGCACGAAGATGCACAAAGATGCACGAAGATGCACGAAGATGCACGAAGATGCACGAAGATGCACGAAGATGCACGAAGATGCACGAAGATGAACGAAGATGAACGAAGATGAACGAAGATGAACGAAGATGAACGAAGATGAACGAAGATGCACGAAGATGCACGAAGATGCACGAAGATGAACGAAGATGAACGAAGATGAACGAAGATGAACGAAGATGAACGAAGATGAACGAAGATGCACGAAGATGCACGGAGATGCACGAAGATGCACGAAGATGCACGAAGATGCACGAAGATGCACGAAGATGAACGAAGATGCACGAAGATGAACGAAGATGCACGAAGTTGCACGAAGATGCACGAAGATAAACGAAGATGAACGAAGATGAACGAAGATGAACGAAGATGAACGAAGATGAACGAAGATGCACGAAGATGCACGAAGATGCACGAAGATGCACGAAGATGAACGAAGATGCACGAAGATGAACGAAGATGCACGAAGTTGCACGAAGATGCACGAAGATGAACGAAGATGAACGAAGATGAACGAAGATGAACGAAGATGAACGAAGATGCACGAAGATGAACGAAGATGCACGAAGTTGCACGAAGATGCACGAAGTTGCACGAAGATGCACGAAGATACACGAAGATGCACGAAGATGAACGAAGATGCACGAAGATGAACGAAGATGCACGAAGTTGCACGAAGATGCACGAAGATGCACGAAGATGCACGAAGATGCACGAAGATGCAAGATGCACGAAGATGCACGAAGATGCACGAAGATGCACGAAGATGAACGAAGATGCACGAAGATGAACGAAGATGCACGAAATTGCACGAAGATGCACGAAGATGCACGAAGATGCACGAAGATGCACGAAGATGAACGAAGATGCACGATGATGAACGAAGATGCACGAAGATGAACGAAGATGCACGAAGTTGCACGAAGATGCACGAAGATACACGAAGATGCACGAAGATGAACGAAGATGCACGAAGATGAACGAAGATGCACGAAGTTGCACGAAGATGCACGAAGATGCACGAAGATGCACGAAGATGCACGAAGATGCACGAAGATGCACGAAGATGCACGAAGATGAACGAAGATGCACGAAATTGCACGAAGATGCACGAAGATGCACGAAGATGCACGAAGATGCACAAAGATGCACGAAGATGCACGAAGATGCACGAAGATGCACGAAGATGCACGAAGATGCACGAAGATGCACGAAGATGCACGAAGATGCACGAAGATGCACGAAGATGCACGAAGATGAACGAAGATGAACGAAGATGAACGAAGATGAACGAAGATGAACGAAGATGAACGAAGATGAACGAAGATGCACGAAGATGCACGAAGATGCACGAAGATGAACGAAGATGAACGAAGATGAACGAAGATGAACGAAGATGCACGAAGATGCACGGAGATGCACGAAGATGCACGAAGATGCACGAAGATGCACGAAGATGCACGAAGATGAACGAAGATGCACGAAGATGAACGAAGATGCACGAAGTTGCACGAAGATGCACGAAGATAAACGAAGATGAACGAAGATGCACGAAGATGCACGAAGATGCACGAAGATGCACGAAGATGCACGAAGATGAACGAAGATGAACGAAGATGAACGAAGATGAACGAAGATGAACGAAGATGAACGAAGATGAACGAAGATGCACGAAGATGCACGAAGATGCACGAAGATGAACGAAGATGAACGAAGATGAACGAAGATGAACGAAGATGCACGAAGATGCACGGAGATGCACGAAGATGCACGAAGATGCACGAAGATGCACGAAGATGCACGAAGATGAACGAAGATGCACGAAGATGAACGAAGATGCACGAAGTTGCACGAAGATGCACGAAGATAAACGAAGATGAACGAAGATGAACGAAGATGAACGAAGATGAACGAAGATGCACGAAGATGCACGAAGATGAACGAAGATGCACGAAGATGCACGAAGATGCACGAAGATGCACGAAGATGAACGAAGATGCACGAAGATGAACGAAGATGCACGAAGTTGCACGAAGATGCACGAAGATAAACGAAGATGAACGAAGATGAACGAAGATGAACGAAGATGAACGAAGATGCACGAAGATGCACGAAGATGAACGAAGATGCACGAAGATGCACGAAGATGCACGAAGATGCACGAAGATGAACGAAGATGCACGAAGATGAACGAAGATGCACGAAGTTGCACGAAGATGCACGAAGATGAACGAAGATGAACGAAGATGAACGAAGATGAACGAAGATGAACGAAGATGCACGAAGATGAACGAAGATGCACGAAGTTGCACGAAGATGCACGAAGTTGCACGAAGATGCACGAAGATACACGAAGATGCACGAAGATGAACGAAGATGCACGAAGATGAACGAAGATGCACGAAGTTGCACGAAGATGCACGAAAATGCACGAAGATGCACGAAGATGCACGAAGATGCACGAAGATGCACGAAGATGCACGAAGATGCACGAAGATGCACGAAGATGCACGAAGATGCACGAAGATGAACGAAGATGCACGAAGATGAACGAAGATGCACGAAATTGCACGAAGATGCACGAAGATGCACGAAGATGCACGAAGATGCACGAAGATGCACGAAGATGAACGAAGATGCACGATGATGAACGAAGATGCACGAAGATGAACGAAGATGCACGAAGTTGCACGAAGATGCACGAAGATACACGAAGATGCACGAAGATGAACGAAGATGCACGAAGATGAACGAAGATGCACGAAGTTGCACGAAGATGCACGAAGATGCACGAAGATGCACGAAGATGCACGAAGATGCACGAAGATGCACGAAGATGCACGAAGATGCACGAAGATGCACGAAGATGCACGAAGATGCACGAAGATGCACGAAGATGCACGAAGATGAACGAAGATGCACGAAGATGAACGAAGATGCACGAAATTGCACGAAGATGCACGAAGATGCACGAAGATGCACGAAGATGCACGAAGATGAACGATGATGCACGAAGATGAACGGAGATGCACGAAGATGCACGAAGATGCACGAAGATGCACAAAGATGCACAAAGATGCACGAAGATGCACGAAGATGCACGAAGATGCACGAAGATGCACGAAGATGCACGAAGATGAACGAAGATGAACGAAGATAAACGAAGATGCACGAAGATGCACGAAGATGCACGAAGATGTACGAAGATGCACGAAGATGCACGAAGATGCACGAAGATGCACGAAGATGCACGAAGATGCACGAAGATGCACGAAGATGCACGAAGATGCACGAAGATGCACAAAGATGCACGAAGATGCACGAAGATGCATGAAGATGCACGAAGATGCACGAAGATGCACGAAGATACACGAAGATGAACGAAGATGAACGAAGATAAACGAAGATGAACGAAGATGAACGATGATGAACGAAGATGCACGAAGATGCACGAAGATGCACGAAGATGCACGAAGATGAACGAAGATGCACGAAGTTGCACGAAGATGCACGAAGATGAACGAAGATGAACGAAGATGAACGAAGATGAACGAAGATGAACGAAGATGCACGAAGATGCACGAAGATGCACGAAGATGAACGAAGATGAACGAAGATGAACGAAGATGAACGAAGATGCACGAAGATGCACGAAGATGCACGAAGATGCACGAAGATGCACGAAGATGCACGAAGATGCACGAAGATGCACGAAGATGCACGAAGATGCACAAAGATGCACGAAGATGCACGAAGATGCACGAAGATGCACAAAGATGCACGAAGATGCACGAAGATGCACGAAGATGCACGAAGATGCACGAAGATGCACGAAGATGCACGAAGATGAACGAAGATGAACGAAGATGAACGAAGATGAACGAAGATGAACGAAGATGAACGAAGATGAACGAAGATGCACGAAGATGCACGAAGATGCACGAAGATGAACGAAGATGAACGAAGATGAACGAAGATGAACGAAGATGAACGAAGATGCACGAAGATGCACGGAGATGCACGAAGATGCACGAAGATGCACGAAGATGCACGAAGATGCACGAAGATGAACGAAGATGCACGAAGATGAACGAAGATGCACGAAGTTGCACGAAGATGCACGAAGATAAACGAAGATGAACGAAGATGAACGAAGATGAACGAAGATGAACGAAGATGAACGAAGATGCACAAAGATGCACGAAGATGCACGAAGATGCACGAAGATGAACGAAGATGCACGAAGATGAACGAAGATGCACGAAGTTGCACGAAGATGCACGAAGATGAACGAAGATGAACGAAGATGAACGAAGATGAACGAAGATGAACGAAGATGCACGAAGATGAACGAAGATGCACGAAGTTGCACGAAGATGCACGAAGTTGCACGAAGATGCACGAAGATACACGAAGATGCACGAAGATGAACGAAGATGCACGAAGATGAACGAAGATGCACGAAGTTGCACGAAGATGCACGAAGATGCACGAAGATGCACGAAGATGCACGAAGATGCAAGATGCACGAAGATGCACGAAGATGCACGAAGATGCACGAAGATGAACGAAGATGCACGAAGATGAACGAAGATGCACGAAATTGCACGAAGATGCACGAAGATGCACGAAGATGCACGAAGATGCACGAAGATGAACGAAGATGCACGATGATGAACGAAGATGCACGAAGATGAACGAAGATGCACGAAGTTGCACGAAGATGCACGAAGATACACGAAGATGCACGAAGATGAACGAAGATGCACGAAGATGAACGAAGATGCACGAAGTTGCACGAAGATGCACGAAGATGCACGAAGATGCACGAAGATGCACGAAGATGCACGAAGATGCACGAAGATGCACGAAGATGCACGAAGATGCACGAAGATGCACGAAGATGCACGAAGATGCACGAAGATGAACGAAGATGCACGAAGATGAACGAAGATGCACGAAATTGCACGAAGATGCACGAAGATGCACGAAGATGCACGAAGATGAACGATGATGCACGAAGATGAACGGAGATGCACGAAGATGCACGAAGATGCACGAAGATGCATAAAGATGCACGAAGATGCACGAAGATGCACGAAGATGCACGAAGATGCACGAAGATGCACGAAGATGCACGAAGATGCACGAAGATGCACGAAGATGCACGAAGATGAACGAAGATGAACGAAGATAAACGAAGATGCACGAAGATGCACGAAGATGCACGAAGATGTACGAAGATTCACGAAGATGCACGAAGATGCACGAAGATGCACGAAGATGCACGAAGATGCACGAAGATGCACAAAGATGCACGAAGATGCACGAAGATGCACGAAGATGCACGAAGATGCACGAAGATGCACGAAGATGCACGAAGATGCACGAAGATGCACGAAGATGCACGAAGATGCACGAAGATGCACGAAGATGAACGAAGATGCACGAAGATGAACGAAGATGCACGAAGATGCACGAAGATGCACGAAGTTGCACGAAGATGCACGAAGATACACGAAGATGCACGAAGATGAACGAAGATGCACGATGATGAACGAAGATGCACGAAGATGAACGAAGATGCACGAAGTTGCACGAAGATGCACGAAGATACACGAAGATGCACGAAGATGAACGAAGATGCACGAAGATGAACGAAGATGCACGAAGTTGCACGAAGATGCACGAAGATGCACGAAGATGAACGAAGATGCACGATGATGAACGAAGATGCACGAAGATGAACGAAGATGCACGAAGTTGCACGAAGATGCACGAAGATACACGAAGATGCACGAAGATGAACGAAGATGCACGAAGATGAACGAAGATGCACGAAGTTGCACGAAGATGCACGAAGATGCACGAAGATGCACGAAGATGCACGAAGATGCACGAAGATGCACGAAGATGCACGAAGATGCACGAAGATGCACGAAGATGCACGAAGATGCACGAAGATGAACGAAGATGCACGAAGATGAACGAAGATGCACGAAATTGCACGAAGATGCACGAAGATGCACGAAGATGCACGAAGATGAACGATGATGCACGAAGATGAACGGAGATGCACGAAGATGCACGAAGATGCACGAAGATGCATAAAGATGCACGAAGATGCACGAAGATGCACGAAGATGCACGAAGATGCACGAAGATGCACGAAGATGCACGAAGATGCACGAAGATGCACGAAGATGAACGAAGATGAACGAAGATAAACGAAGATGCACGAAGATGCACGAAGATGCACGAAGATGTACGAAGATTCACGAAGATGCACGAAGATGCACGAAGATGCACGAAGATGCACGAAGATGCACGAAGATGCACGAAGATGCACAAAGATGCACGAAGATGCACGAAGATGCACGAAGATGCACGAAGATGCACGAAGATGCACGAAGATGCACGAAGATGCACGAAGATGCACGAAGATGCACGAAGATGCACGAAGATGCACGAAGATGAACGAAGATGCACGAAGATGAACGAAGATGCACGAAGATGCACGAAGATGCACGAAGATGAACGAAGATGCACGAAGATGAACGAAGATGCACGAAGTTGCACGAAGATGCACGAAGATGAACGAAGATGAACGAAGATGAACGAAGATGAACGAAGATGAACGAAGATGAACGAAGATGCACGAAGATGCACGAAGATGCACGAAGATGAACGAAGATGAACGAAGATGAACGAAGATGAACGAAGATGAACGAAGATGCACGAAGATGCACGAAGATGCACGAAGATGCACGAAGATGCACGAAGATGCACGAAGATGCACGAAGATGCACGAAGATGCACAAAGATGCACGAAGATGCACGAAGATGCATGAAGATGCACGAAGATGCACGAAGATGCACGAAGATACACGAAGATGAACGAAGATAAACGAAGATGCACGAAGATGCACGAAGATGCACGAAGATGAACGAAGATGAACGAAGATGAACGAAGATGAACGAAGATGAACGAAGATGAACGAAGATGAACGAAGATGCACGAAGATGCACGAAGATGCACGAAGATGCACGAAGATGCACGAAGATGCACGAAGATGAACGAAGATGCACGAAGATGAACGAAGATGCACGAAGTTGCACGAAGATGCACGAAGATGCACGAAGATGCACGAAGATGCACGAAGATGAACGAAGATGAACGAAGATGAACGAAGATAAACGAAGATGAACGAAGATGAACGAAGATGAACGAAGATGCACGAAGATGCACGAAGATGCACGAAGATGCACGAAGATGCACGAAGATGCACGAAGATGCACGAAGATGCACGAAGATGAACGAAGATGAACGAAGATAAACGAAGATGAACAAAGATAAACGAAGATGAACGAAGATGAACGAAGATGCACGAAGATGCACGAAGATGCACGAAGATGAACGAAGATGAACGAAGATGAACGAAGATAAACGAAGATGAACGAAGATGAACGAAGATGAACGAAGATGCACGAAGATGCACGAAGATGCACGAAGATGCACGAAGATGCACGAAGATGCACGAAGATGCACGAAGATGCACGAAGATGCACGAATATGAACGAAGATGCACGAAGATGAACGAAGATGCACGAAGTTGCACGAAGATGCACGAAGATGCACGAAGATGCACGAAGATGAACGAAGATGAACGAAGATGAACGAAGATGCACGAAGATGCACGAAGATGCACGAAGATGAACGAAGATGCACGAAGATGAACGAAGATGCACGAAGTTGCACGAAGATGCACGAAGATGAACGAAGATGAACGAAGATGAACGAAGATGCACGAAGATGCACGAAGATGCACGAAGATGAACGAAGATGAACGAAGATGAACGAAGATAAACGAAGATGAACGAAGATGAACGAAGATGAACGAAGATGCACGAAGATGCACGAAGATGCACGAAGATGCACGAAGATGCACGAAGATGCACGAAGATGCACGAAGATGCACGGAGATGCACGAAGATGCACGAAGATGAACGAAGATGCACGAAGATGAACGAAGATGCACGAAGTTGCACGAAGATGCACGAAGATGCACGAAGATGCACGAAGATGAACGAAGATGAACGAAGATGAACGAAGATGAACGAAGATGCACGAAGATGCACGAAGATGCACGAAGATGCACGAAGATGCACGAAGATGCACGAAGATGAACGAAGATGCACGAAGATGAACGAAGATGCACGAAGTTGCACGAAGATGCACGAAGATGAACGAAGATGAACGAAGATGAACGAAGATGAACGAAGATGAACGAAGATGAACGAAGATGCACGAAGATGCACGAAGATGCACGAAGATGAACGAAGATGAACGAAGATGAACGAAGATGAACGAAGATGAACGAAGATGCACGAAGATGCACGAAGATGCACGAAGATGCACGAAGATGCACGAAGATGCACGAAGATGCACGAAGATGAACGAAGATGCACGAAGATGAACGAAGATGCACGAAGTTGCACGAAGATGCACGAAGATGCACGAAGATGCACGAAGATGAACGAAGATGAACGAAGATGAACGAAGATGAACGAAGATGCACGAAGATGCACGAAGATGCACGAAGATGCACGAAGATGAACGAAGATGCACGAAGATGAACGAAGATGCACGAAGTTGCACGAAGATGCACGAAGATGAACGAAGATGAACGAAGATGAACGAAGATGAACGAATATGAACGAAGATGCACGAAGATGCACGAAGATGCACGAAGATGAACGAAGATGAACGAAGATGAACGAAGATGAACGAAGATGAACGAAGATGAACAAAGATGAACGAAGATGATGATGATGATGATGATGATGATGATGATGATGATGATGATGATGATGATGATGATGATGATGATGATGATGATGATGATGATGATGATGATGATGATGATGATGATGATGATGATGATGATGATGATGATGATGATGATGATGATGATGATGATGATGATGATGATGATGATGATGATGATGATGATGATGATGATGATGATGATGATGATGATGATGATGATGATGATGATGATGATGATGATGATGATGATGATGATGATGATGATGATGATGATGATGATGATGATGATGATGATGATGATGATGATGATGATGATGATGATGATGATGATGATGATGATGATGATGATGATGATGATGATGATGATGATGATGATGATGATGATGATGATGATGATGATGATGATGATGATGATGATGATGATGATGATGATGATGATGATGATGATGATGATGATGATGATGATGATGATGATGATGATGATGATGATGATGATGATGATGATGATGATGATGATGATGATGATGATGATGATGATGATGATGATGATGATGATGATGATGATGATGATGATGATGATGATGATGATGATGATGATGATGATGATGATGATGATGATGATGATGATGATGATGATGATGATGATGATGATGATGATGATGATGATGATGATGATGATGATGATGATGATGATGATGATGATGATGATGATGATGATGATGATGATGATGATGATGATGATGATGATGATGATGATGATGATGATGATGATGATGATGATGATGATGATGATGATGATGATGAGATGATGATGATGATGATGATGATGATGATGATGATGATGATGATGATGATGATGATGATGATGATGATGATGATGATGATGATGATGATGATGATGATGATGATGATGATGATGATGATGATGATGATGATGATGATGATGATGATGATGATGATGATGATGATGATGATGATGATGATGATGCTGATGATGATGATGATGATGATGATGATGATCATCATCATGATGATGATGATGATGATGATGATGATGATGATGATGATGATGATGATGATGATGATGATGATGATGATGATGGATGATGATGATGATGATGATGATGATGATGATGATGATGATGATGATGATGATGATGATGATGATGATGATGATGATGATGATGATGATGATGATGATGATGATGATGATGATGATGATGATGATGATCATCATCATGATCATGATGATGATCATCATGATGATGATGATGATGATGATGATGATGATGATGATGATGATGATGATGATGATGCACGAAGATGCACGAAGATGAACGATGATGCACGAAGATGAACAGAGATGCACGAAGATGCACGAAGATGCACGAAGATGCACAAAGATGCACGAAGATGCACGAAGATGCACGAAGATGCACGAAGATGCACGAAGATGCACGAAGATGCACGAAGATGCACGAAGATGAACGAAGATGAACGAAGATAAACGAAGATGAACGAAGATAAACGAAGATGAACGAAGATGAACGAAGATGCACGAAGATGCACGAAGATGCATGAAGATGAACGAAGATGAACGAAGATGAACGAAGATAAACGAAGATGAACGAAGATGAACGAAGATGAACGAAGATGCACGAAGATGCACGAAGATGCACGAAGATGCACGAAGATGCACGAAGATGCACGAAGATGCACGAAGATGCACGAAGATGCACGAAGATGCACGAAGATGAACGAAGATGCACGAAGATGAACGAAGATGCACGAAGTTGCACGAAGATGCACGAAGATGCACGAAGATGCACGAAGATGAACGAAGATGAACGAAGATGAACGAAGATGAACGAAGATGCACGAAGATGCACGAAGATGCACGAAGATGCACGAAGATGAACGAAGATGCACGAAGATGAACGAAGATGCACGAAGTTGCACGAAGATGCACGAAGATGAACGAAGATGAACGAAGATGAACGAAGATGAACGAAGATGAACGAAGATGAACGAAGATGCACGAAGATGCACGAAGATGCACGAAGAAGATGAACGAAGATGAACGAAGATGAACGAAGATGAACGAAGATGAACGAAGATGCACGAAGATGCACGAAGATGCACGAAGATGCACGAAGATGTACGAAGATGCACGAAGATGCACGAAGATGAACGAAGATGCACGAAGATGAACGAAGATGCACGAAGTTGCACGAAGATGCACGAAGATGCACGAAGATGCACGAAGATGAACGAAGATGAACGAAGATGAACGAAGATGAACGAAGATGCACGAAGATGCACGAAGATGCACGAAGATGCACGAAGATGAACGAAGATGCACGAAGATGAACGAAGATGCACGAAGTTGCACGAAGATGCACGAAGATGAACGAAGATGAACGAAGATGAACGAAGATGAACGAAGATGAACGAAGATGCACGAAGATGCACGAAGATGCACGAAGATGAACGAAGATGAACGAAGATGAACGAAGATGAACGAAGATGAACGAAGATGAACAAAGATGAACGAAGATGATGATGATGATGATGATGATGATGATGATGATGATGATGATGATGATGATGATGATGATGATGATGATGATGATGATGATGATGATGATGATGATGATGATGATGATGATGATGATGATGATGATGATGATGATGATGATGATGATGATGATGATGATGATGATGATGATGATGATGATGATGATGATGATGATGATGATGATGATGATGATGATGATGATGATGATGATGATGATGATGATGATGATGATGATGATGATGATGATGATGATGATGATGATGATGATGATGATGATGATGATGATGATGATGATGATGATGATGATGATGATGATGATGATGATGATGATGATGATGATGATGATGATGATGATGATGATGATGATGATGATGATGATGATGATGATGATGATGATGATGATGATGATGATGATGATGATGATGCACGAAGATGCACGAAGATGAACGATGATGCACGAAGATGAACGGAGATGCACGAAGATGCACGAAGATGCACGAAGATGCACAAAGATGCACGAAGATGCACGAAGATGCACGAAGATGCACGAAGATGCACGAAGATGCACGAAGATGCACGAAGATGCACGAAGATGAACAAAGATGAACGAAGATAAACGAAGATGAACGAAGATAAACGAAGATGAACGAAGATGAACGAAGATGCACGAAGATGCACGAAGATGCACGAAGATGAACGAAGATGAACGAAGATGAACGAAGATAAACGAAGATGAACGAAGATGAACGAAGATGAACGAAGATGCACGAAGATGCACGAAGATGCACGAAGATGCACGAAGATGCACGAAGATGCACGAAGATGCACGAAGATGCACGAAGATGCACGAAGATGCACGAAGATGCATGAAGATGCACGAAGATGAACGAAGATGCACGAAGATGAACGAAGATGCACGAAGTTGCACGAAGATGCACGAAGATGCACGAAGATGCACGAAGATGAACGAAGATGAACGAAGATGAACGAAGATGCACGAAGATGCACGAAGATGCACGAAGATGCACGAAGATGAACGAAGATGCACGAAGATGAACGAAGATGCACGAAGTTGCACGAAGATGCACGAAGATGAACGAAGATGAACGAAGATGAACGAAGATGCACGAAGATGCACGAAGATGCACGAAGATGAACGAAGATGAACGAAGATGAACGAAGATAAACGAAGATGAACGAAGATGAACGAAGATGAACGAAGATGCACGAAGATGCACGAAGATGCACGAAGATGCACGAAGATGCACGAAGATGCATGAAGATGCACGGAGATGCACGAAGATGCACGAAGATGAACGAAGATGCACGAAGATGAACGAAGATGCACGAAGTTGCACGAAGATGCACGAAGATGCACGAAGATGCACGAAGATGCACGAAGATGAACGAAGATGAACGAAGATGAACGAAGATGAACGAAGATGCACGAAGATGCACGAAGATGCACGAAGATGCACGAAGATGCACGAAGATGAACGAAGATGCACGAAGATGAACGGAGATGCACGAAGTTGCACGAAGATGCACGAAGATGAACGAAGATGAACGAAGATGAACGAAGATGAACGAAGATGAACGAAGATGAACGAAGATGCACGAAGATGCACGAAGATGCACGAAGATGAACGAAGATGAACGAAGATGAACGAAGATGAACGAAGATGCACGAAGATGCACGAAGATGCACGAAGATGCACGAAGATGCACGAAGATGCACGAAGATGCACGAAGATGAACGAAGATGCACGAAGATGAACGAAGATGAACGAAGATGCACGAAGATGCACGAAGATGCACGAAGATGCACGAAGATGAACGAAGATGAACGAAGATGAACGAAGATGCACGAAGATGCACGAAGATGCACGAAGATGCACGAAGATGAACGAAGATGCACGAAGATGAACGAAGATGCACGAAGTTGCACGAAGATGCACGAAGATGAACGAAGATGAACGAAGATGAACGAAGATGAACGAAGATGAACGAAGATGAACGAAGATGAACGAAGATGCACGAAGATGCACGAAGATGCACGAAGATGCACGAAGATGCACGAAGATGCACGAAGATGAACGAAGATGCACGAAGATGAACGAAGATGCACGAAGTTGCACGAAGATGCACGAAGATGAACGAAGATGAACGAAGATGAACGAAGATGAACGAAGATGAACGAAGATGAACGAAGATGAACGAAGATGCACGAAGATGCACGAAGATGCACGAAGATGAACCAAGATGAACGAAGATGAACGAAGATGAACGAAGATGAACGAAGATGCACGAAGATGCACGAAGATGCACGAAGATACACGAAGATGCACGAAGATGAACGAAGATGCACGAAGATGAACGAAGATGCACGAAGTTGCACGAAGATGCACGAAGATGCACGAAGATGCACGAAGATGCACGAAGATGCACGAAGATGCACGAAGATGCACGAAGATGCACGAAGATGCAAGAAGATGCACGAAGATGAACGAAGATGCACGAAGATGAACGAAGATGCACGAAGTTGCACGAAGATGCACGAAGATGCACGAAGATGAACGATGATGCACGAAGATGAACGGAGATGCACGAAGATGCACGAAGATGCACGAAGATGCACAAAGATGCACGAAGATGCACGAAGATGCACGAAGATGCACGAAGATGCACGAAGATGCACGAAGATGCACGAAGATGCACGAAGATGCACGAAGATGCACGAAGATGCACGAAGATGAACGAAGATGAACGAAGATAAACGAAGATGCACGAAGATGCACGAAGATGCACGAAGATGTACGAAGATGCACGAAGATGCACGAAGATGCACGAAGATGCACGAAGATGCACGAAGATGCACGAAGATGCACGAAGATGCACGAAGATGCACAAAGATGCACGAAGATGCACGAAGATGCATGAAGATGCACGAAGATGCACGAAGATGCACGAAGATACACGAAGATGAACGAAGATGAACGAAGATAAACGAAGATGAACGAAGATGAACGATGATGAACGAAGATGCACGAAGATGCACGAAGATGCACGAAGATGCACGAAGATGCACGAAGATGCACGAAGATGCACGAAGATGAACGAAGATGCACGAAGTTGCACGAAGATGAACGAAGATGAACGAAGATGCACGAAGATGCACGAAGATGCACGAAGATGCACGAAGATGCACGAAGATGCACGAAGATGCACGAAGATGCACGAAGATGCACGAAGATGCACGAAGATGCATGAAGATGCACGAAGATGAACGAAGATGCACGAAGATGAACGAAGATGCACGAAGTTGCACGAAGATGCACGAAGATGCACGAAGATGCACGAAGATGAACGAAGATGAACGAAGATGAACGAAGATGCACGAAGATGCACGAAGATGCACGAAGATGCACGAAGATGAACGAAGATGCACGAAGATGAACGAAGATGCACGAAGTTGCACGAAGATGCACGAAGATGAACGAAGATGAACGAAGATGAACGAAGATGCACGAAGATGCACGAAGATGCACGAAGATGAACGAAGATGAACGAAGATGAACGAAGATAAACGAAGATGAACGAAGATGAACGAAGATGAACGAAGATGCACGAAGATGCACGAAGATGCACGAAGATGCACGAAGATGCACGAAGATGCATGAAGATGCACGGAGATGCACGAAGATGCACGAAGATGAACGAAGATGCACGAAGATGAACGAAGATGCACGAAGTTGCACGAAGATGCACGAAGATGCACGAAGATGCACGAAGATGAACGAAGATGAACGAAGATGAACGAAGATGAACGAAGATGAACGAAGATGCACGAAGATGCACGAAGATGCACGAAGATGCACGAAGATGCACGAAGATGAACGAAGATGCACGAAGATGAACGGAGATGCACGAAGTTGCACGAAGATGCACGAAGATGAACGAAGATGAACGAAGATGAACGAAGATGAACGAAGATGAACGAAGATGAACGAAGATGCACGAAGATGCACGAAGATGCACGAAGATGAACGAAGATGAACGAAGATGAACGAAGATGAACGAAGATGCACGAAGATGCACGAAGATGCACGAAGATGCACGAAGATGCACGAAGATGCACGAAGATGCACGAAGATGAACGAAGATGCACGAAGATGAACGAAGATGCACGAAGTTGCACGAAGATGCACGAAGATGCACGAAGATGCACGAAGATGAACGAAGATGAACGAAGATGAACGAAGATGCACGAAGATGCACGAAGATGCACGAAGATGCACGAAGATGAACGAAGATGCACGAAGATGAACGAAGATGCACGAAGTTGCACGAAGATGCACGAAGATGAACGAAGATGAACGAAGATGAACGAAGATGAACGAAGATGAACGAAGATGAACGAAGATGCACGAAGATGCACGAAGATGCACGAAGATGCACGAAGATGCACGAAGATGCACGAAGATGAACGAAGATGCACGAAGATGAACGAAGATGCACGAAGTTGCACGAAGATGCACGAAGATGAACGAAGATGAACGAAGATGAACGAAGATGAACGAAGATGAACGAAGATGAACGAAGATGAACGAAGATGCACGAAGATGCACGAAGATGCACGAAGATGAACCAAGATGAACGAAGATGAACGAAGATGAACGAAGATGAACGAAGATGCACGAAGATGCACGAAGATGCACGAAGATACACGAAGATGCACGAAGATGAACGAAGATGCACGAAGATGAACGAAGATGCACGAAGTTGCACGAAGATGCACGAAGATGCACGAAGATGCACGAAGATGCACGAAGATGCACGAAGATGCACGAAGATGCACGAAGATGCACGAAGATGCAAGAAGATGCACGAAGATGAACGAAGATGCACGAAGATGAACGAAGATGCACGAAGTTGCACGAAGATGCACGAAGATGCACGAAGATGAACGATGATGCACGAAGATGAACGGAGATGCACGAAGATGCACGAAGATGCACGAAGATGCACGAAGATGCACAAAGATGCACGAAGATGCACGAAGATGCACGAAGATGAACGAAGATGCACGAAGATGAACGAAGATGCACGAAGTTGCACGAAGATGCACGAAGATGCACGAAGATGCACGAAGATGAACGAAGATGAACGAAGATGAACGAAGATGAACGAAGATGAACGAAGATGCACGAAGATGCACGAAGATGCACGAAGATGCACGAAGATGCACGAAGATGAACGAAGATGCACGAAGATGAACGAAGATGCACGAAGTTGCACGAAGATGCACGAAGATGAACGAAGATGAACGAAGATGAACGAAGATGAACGAAGATGAACGAAGATGAACGAAGATGCACGAAGATGCACGAAGATGCACGAAGATGAACGAAGATGAACGAAGATGAACGAAGATGAACGAAGATGCACGAAGATGCACGAAGATGCACGAAGATGCACGAAGATGCACGAAGATGAACGAAGATGCACGAAGATGAACGAAGATGCACGAAGTTGCACGAAGATGCACGAAGATGCACGAAGATGCACGAAGATGAACGAAGATGAACGAAGATGAACGAAGATGCACGAAGATGCACGAAGATGCACGAAGATGCACGAAGATGAACGAAGATGCACGAAGATGAACGAAGATGCACGAAGTTGCACGAAGATGCACGAAGATGAACGAAGATGAACGAAGATGAACGAAGATGAACGAAGATGAACGAAGATGAACGAAGATGCACGAAGATGCACGAAGATGCACGAAGATGCACGAAGATGCACGAAGATGCACGAAGATGAACGAAGATGCACGAAGATGAACGAAGATGCACGAAGTTGCACGAAGATGCACGAAGATGAACGAAGATGAACGAAGATGAACGAAGATGAACGAAGATGAACGAAGATGAACGAAGATGCACGAAGATGCACGAAGATGCACGAAGATGAACCAAGATGAACGAAGATGAACGAAGATGAACGAAGATGAACGAAGATGCACGAAGATGCACGTAGATGCACGAAGATACACGAAGATGCACGAAGATGAACGAAGATGCACGAAGATGAACGAAGATGCACGAAGTTGCACGAAGATGCACGAAGATGCACGAAGATGTACGAAGATGCACGAAGATGCACGAAGATGCACGAAGATGCACGAAGATGCACGAAGATGCACGAAGATGCACGAAGATGAACGAAGATGCACGAAGATGAACGAAGATGCACGAAGTTGCACGAAGATGCACGAAGATGCACGAAGATGCACGAAGATGAACGATGATGCACGAAGATGAACGGAGATGCACGAAGATGCACGAAGATGCACGAAGATGCACAAAGATGCACGAAGATGCACGAAGATGCACGAAGATGCACGAAGATGCACGAAGATGCACGAAGATGCACGAAGATGCACGAAGATGCACGAAGATGAACGAAGATGAACGAAGATAAACGAAGATGCACGAAGATGCACGAAGATGCACGAAGATGTACGAAGATGCACGAAGATGCACGAAGATGCACGAAGATGCACGAAGATGCACGAAGATGCACGAAGATGCACGAAGATGCA
>JAYMYH010000018.1:3270383-3300383 GCA_037013635.1 Plagiodera versicolora
TGCACGAAGATGCACGAAGATGCACGAAGATGAACGAAGATGCACGAAGATGAACGAAGATGCACGAAGTTGCACGAAGATGCACGAAGATGCACGAAGATGCACGAAGATGAACGAAGATGAACGAAGATGAACGAAGATGCACGAAGATGCACGAAGATGCACGAAGATGCACGAAGATGAACGAAGATGCACGAAGATGAACGAAGATGCACGAAGTTGCACGAAGATGCACGAAGATGAACGAAGATGAACGAAGATGAACGAAGATGCACGAAGATGCACGAAGATGAACGAAGATGAACGAAGATGAACGAAGATAAACGAAGATGAACGAAGATGAACGAAGATGAACGAAGATGCACGAAGATGCACGAAGATGCACGAAGATGCACGAAGATGCACGAAGATGCACGAAGATGCACGAAGATGCACGGAGATGCACGAAGATGCACGAAGATGAACGAAGATGCACGAAGATGAACGAAGATGCACGAAGATGCACGAAGTTGCACGAAGATGCACGAAGATGCACGAAGATGCACGAAGATGAACGAAGATGAACGAAGATGAACGAAGATGAACGAAGATGAACGAAGATGCACGAAGATGCACGAAGATGCACGAAGATGCACGAAGATGAACGAAGATGCACGAAGATGAACGAAGATGCACGAAGTTGCACGAAGATGCACGAAGATGAACGAAGATGAACGAAGATGAACGAAGATGAACGAAGATGAACGAAGATGAACGAAGATGCACGAAGATGCACGAAGATGCACGAAGATGAACGAAGATGAACGAAGATGAACGAAGATGAACGAAGATGCACGAAGATGCACAAAGATGCACGAAGATGCACGAAGATGCACGAAGATGCACGAAGATGCACGAAGATGAACGAAGATGCACGAAGATGAACGAAGATGCACGAAGTTGCACGAAGATGCACGAAGATGCACGAAGATGCACGAAGATGAACGAAGATGAACGAAGATGAACGAAGATGAACGAAGATGCACGAAGATGCACGAAGATGCACGAAGATGCACGAAGATGAACGAAGATGCACGAAGATGAACGAAGATGCACGAAGTTGCACGAAGATGCACGAAGATGAACGAAGATGAACGAAGATGAACGAAGATGAACGAAGATGCACGGAGATGCACGAAGATGCACGAAGATGCACGAAGATGCACGAAGATGCACGAATATGAACGAAGATGCACGAAGATGAACGAAGATGCACGAAGTTGCACGAAGATGCACGAAGATGAACGAAGATGAACGAAGATTAACGAAGATGAACGAAGATGAACGAAGATGAACGAAGATGAACGAAGATGCACGAAGATGCACGAAGATGAACTAAGATGAACGAAGATGAACGAAGATGAACGAAGATGAACGAAGATGCACGAAGATGCACGAAGATGCACGAAGATACACGAAGATGCACGAAGATGAACGAAGATGCACGAAGATGAACGAAGATGCACGAAGTTGCACGAAGATGCACGAAGATGCACGAAGATGCACGAAGATGCACGAAGATGCACGAAGATGCACGAAGATGCACGAAGATGCACGAAGATGAACGAAGATGCACGAAGATGAACGAAGATGCACGAAGTTGCACGAAGATGCACGAAGATGCACGAAGATGCACGAAGATGCACGAAGATGAACGATGATGCACGAAGATGAACGGAGATGCACGAAGATGCACGAAGATGCACAAAGATGCACGAAGATGCACGAAGATGCACGAAGATGCACGAAGATGCACGAAGATGTACGAAGATGCACGAAGATGCACGAAGATGCACGAAGATGCACGAAGATGCACGAAGATGAACGAAGATGAACGAAGATAAACGAAGATGCACGAAGATGCACGAAGATGCACGAAGATGTACGAAGATGCACGAAGATGCACGAAGATGCACGAAGATGCACGAAGATGCACGAAGATGCACGAAGATGCACGAAGATGCACGAAGATGCACGAAGATGCACAAAGATGCACGAAGATGCACGAAGATGCATGAAGATGCACGAAGATGCACGAAGATACACGAAGATGAACGAAGATGAACGAAGATAAACGAAGATGAACGAAGATGAACGATGATGAACGAAGATGCACGAAGATGCACGAAGATGCACGAAGATGCACGAAGATGCACGAAGATGCACGAAGATGCACGAAGATGCACGAAGATGAACGAAGATGCACGAAGTTGCACGAAGATGCACGAAGATGCACGAAGATGCACGAAGATGCACGAAGATGAACGAAGATGCACGAAGATGAACGAAGATGCACGAAGTTGCACGAAGATGCACGAAGATGCACGAAGATGCACAAAGATGCACGAAGATGCACGAAGATGCACGAAGATGCACGAAGATGCACGAAGATGCACGAAGATGCACGAAGATGAACGAAGATGAACGAAGATAAACGAAGATGAACGAAGATAAACGAAGATGAACGAAGATGAACGAAGATGCACGAAGATGCACGAAGATGCACGAAGATGAACGAAGATGCACGAAGATGAACGAAGATGCACGAAGTTGCACGAAGATGCACGAAGATGAACGAAGATGAACGAAGATGAACGAAGATGCACGAAGATGCACGAAGATGCACGAAGATGAACGAAGATGAACGACGATGAACGAAGATAAACGAAGATGAACGAAGATGAACGAAGATGAACGAAGATGCACGAAGATGCACGAAGATGCACGAAGATGCACGAAGATGCACGAAGATGCACGAAGATGCACGGAGATGCACGAAGATGCACGAAGATGAACGAAGATGCACGAAGATGAACGAAGATGCACGAAGTTGCACGAAGATGCACGAAGATGCACGAAGATGCACGAAGATGAACGAAGATGAACGAAGATGAACGAAGATGAACGAAGATGAACGAAGATGCACGAAGATGCACGAAGATGCACGAAGATGCACGAAGATGCACGAAGATGAACGAAGATGCACGAAGATGAACGAAGATGCACGAAGTTGCACGAAGATGCACGAAGATGAACGAAGATGAACGAAGATGAACGAAGATGAACGAAGATGAACGAAGATGAACGAAGATGCACGAAGATGCACGAAGATGCACGAAGATGAACGAAGATGAACGAAGATGAACGAAGATGAACGAAGATGCACGAAGATGCACAAAGATGCACGAAGATGCACGAAGATGCACGAAGATGCACGAAGATGCACGAAGATGCACGAAGATGAACGAAGATGCACGAAGATGAACGAAGATGCACGAAGTTGCACGAAGATGCACGAAGATGCACGAAGATGCACGAAGATGAACGAAGATGAACGAAGATGAACGAAGATGAACGAAGATGCACGAAGATGCACGAAGATGCACGAAGATGCACGAAGATGAACGAAGATGCACGAAGATGAACGAAGATGCACGAAGTTGCACGAAGATGCACGAAGATGAACGAAGATGAACGAAGATGAACGAAGATGAACGAAGATGAACGAAGATGCACGAAGATGCACGAAGATGCACGAAGATGCACGAAGATGCACGAAGATGAACGAAGATGCACGAAGATGAACGAAGATGCACGAAGTTGCACGAAGATGCACGAAGATGCACGAAGATGAACGAAGATGAACGAAGATTAACGAAGATGAACGAAGATGAACGAAGATGAACGAAGATGAACGAAGATGCACGAAGATGCACGAAGATGCACGAAGATGAACTAAGATGAACGAAGATGAACGAAGATGAACGAAGATGAACGAAGATGCACGAAGATGCACGAAGATGCACGAAGATACACGAAGATGCACGAAGATGAACGAAGATGCACGAAGATGAACGAAGATGCACGAAGTTGCACGAAGATGCACGAAGATGCATGAAGATGCACGAAGATGCACGAAGATGCACGAAGATGCACGAAGATGCACGAAGATGCACGAAGATGCACGAAGATGCACGAAGATGAACGATGATGCACGAAGATGAACGGAGATGCACGAAGATGCACGAAGATGCACAAAGATGCACGAAGATGCACGAAGATGCACGAAGATGCACGAAGATGCAGGAAGATGTACGAAGATGCACGAAGATGCACGAAGATGCACGAAGATGCACGAAGATGCACGAAGATGAACGAAGATGAACGAAGATAAACGAAGATGCACGAAGATGCACGAAGATGCACGAAGATGTACGAAGATGCACGAAGATGCACGAAGATGCACGAAGATGCACGAAGATGCACGAAGATGCACGAAGATGCACGAAGATGCACGAAGATGCACAAAGATGCACGAAGATGCACGAAGATGCATGAAGATGCACGAAGATGCACGAAGATACACGAAGATGAACGAAGATGAACGAAGATAAACGAAGATGAACGAAGATGAACGATGATGAACGAAGATGCACGAAGATGCACGAAGATGCACGAAGATGCACGAAGATGCACGAAGATGCACGAAGATGCACGAAGATGCACGAAGATGAACGAAGATGCACGAAGTTGCACGAAGATGCACGAAGATGCACGAAGATGCACGAAGATGCACGAAGATGAACGAAGATGCACGAAGATGAACGAAGATGCACGAAGTTGCACGAAGATGCACGAAGATGCACGAAGATGCACAAAGATGCACGAAGATGCACGAAGATGCACGAAGATGCACGAAGATGCACGAAGATGCACGAAGATGAACGAAGATGAACGAAGATAAACGAAGATGAACGAAGATAAACGAAGATGAACGAAGATGCACGAAGATGCACGAAGATGCACGAAGATGAACGAAGATGAACGAAGATGAACGAAGATGAACGAAGATGAACGAAGATAAACGAAGATGAACGAAGATGAACGAAGATGAACGAAGATGAACGAAGATGCACGAAGATGCACGAAGATGCACGAAGATGCACGAAGATGCACGAAGATGCACGAAGATGCACGAAGATGCACGAAGATGCACGAAGATGCACGAAGATGCACGAAGATGAACGAAGATGCACGAAGATGAACGAAGATGCACGAAGTTGCACGAAGATGCACGAAGATGCACGAAGATGCACGAAGATGAACGAAGATGAACGAAGATGAACGAAGATGCACGAAGATGCACGAAGATGCACGAAGATGCACGAAGATGAACGAAGATGCACGAAGATGAACGAAGATGCACGAAGTTGCACGAAGATGCACGAAGATGAACGAAGATGAACGAAGATGCACGAAGATGCACGAAGATGCACGAAGATGAACGAAGATGAACGAAGATGATCGAAGATAAACGAAGATGAACGAAGATGAACGAAGATGAACGAAGATGCACGAAGATGCACGAAGATGCACGAAGATGCACGAAGATGCACGAAGATGCACGAAGATGCACGAAGATGCACGGAGATGCACGAAGATGCACGAAGATGAACGAAGATGCACGAAGATGAACGAAGATGCACGAAGTTGCACGAAGATGCACGAAGATGCACGAAGATGCACGAAGATGAACGAAGATGAACGAAGATGAACGAAGATGAACGAAGATGAACGAAGATGCACGAAGATGCACGAAGATGCACGAAGATGAACGAAGATGCAAGAAGATGAACGAAGATGCACGAAGTTGCACGAAGATGCACGAAGATGAACGAAGATGAACGAAGATGAACGAAGATGAACGAAGATGAACGAAGATGCACGAAGATGCACGAAGATGCACGAAGATGAACGAAGATGAACGAAGATGAACGAAGATGAACGAAGATGCACGAAGATGCACGAAGATGCACGAAGATGCACGAAGATGCACGAAGATGCACGAAGATGCACGAAGATGCACGAAGATGCACGAAGATGCACAAAGATGCACGAAGATGCACGAAGATGCACGAAGATGCACAAAGATGCACGAAGATGCACGAAGATGCACGAAGATGCACGAAGATGCACGAAGATGCACGAAGATGCACGAAGATGAACGAAGATGAACGAAGATGAACGAAGATGAACGAAGATGAACGAAGATGAACGAAGATGAACGAAGATGCACGAAGATGCACGAAGATGAACGAAGATGAACGAAGATGAACGAAGATGAACGAAGATGCACGAAGATGCACGGAGATGCACGAAGATGCACGAAGATGCACGAAGATGCACGAAGATGCACGAAGATGAACGAAGATGAACGAAGATGAACGAAGATGAACGAAGATGAACGAAGATGCACGAAGATGCACGAAGATGAACGAAGATGCACGAAGATGCACGAAGATGCACGAAGATGCACGAAGATGAACGAAGATGCACGAAGATGAACGAAGATGCACGAAGTTGCACGAAGATGCACGAAGATGAACGAAGATGAACGAAGATGAACGAAGATGAACGAAGATGAACGAAGATGCACGAAGATGAACGAAGATGCACGAAGTTGCACGAAGATGCACGAAGTTGCACGAAGATGCACGAAGATACACGAAGATGCACGAAGATGAACGAAGATGCACGAAGATGAACGAAGATGCACGAAGTTGCACGAAGATGCACGAAGATGCACGAAGATGCACGAAGATGCACGAAGATGCACGAAGATGCACGAAGATGCACGAAGATGCACGAAGATGCACGAAGATGCACGAAGATGCACGAAGATGAACGAAGATGCACGAAGATGAACGAAGATGCACGAAATTGCACGAAGATGCACGAAGATGCACGAAGATGCACGAAGATGCACGAAGATGCACGAAGATGAACGAAGATGCACGATGATGAACGAAGATGCACGAAGATGAACGAAGATGCACGAAGTTGCACGAAGATGCACGAAGATACACGAAGATGCACGAAGATGAACGAAGATGCACGAAGATGAACGAAGATGCACGAAGTTGCACGAAGATGCACGAAGATGCACGAAGATGCACGAAGATGCACGAAGATGCACGAAGATGCACGAAGATGCACGAAGATGCACGAAGATGCACGAAGATGCACGAAGATGCACGAAGATGCACGAAGATGAACGAAGATGCACGAAGATGAACGAAGATGCACGAAATTGCACGAAGATGCACGAAGATGCACGAAGATGCACGAAGATGCACAAAGATGCACGAAGATGCACGAAGATGCACGAAGATGCACGAAGATGCACGAAGATGAACGAAGATGCACGAAGATGCACGAAGATGCACGAAGATGAACTAAGATGAACGAAGATGAACGAAGATGAACGAAGATGAACGAAGATGCACGAAGATGCACGAAGATGCACGAAGATACACGAAGATGCACGAAGATGAACGAAGATGCACGAAGATGAACGAAGATGCACGAAGTTGCACGAAGATGCACGAAGATGCATGAAGATGCACGAAGATGCACGAAGATGCACGAAGATGCACGAAGATGCACGAAGATGCACGAAGATGCACGAAGATGCACGAAGATGAACGATGATGCACGAAGATGAACGGAGATGCACGAAGATGCACGAAGATGCACAAAGATGCACGAAGATGCACGAAGATGCACGAAGATGCACGAAGATGCACGAAGATGTACGAAGATGCACGAAGATGCACGAAGATGCACGAAGATGCACGAAGATGCACGAAGATGAACGAAGATGAACGAAGATAAACGAAGATGCACGAAGATGCACGAAGATGCACGAAGATGTACGAAGATGCACGAAGATGCACGAAGATGCACGAAGATGCACGAAGATGCACGAAGATGCACGAAGATGCACGAAGATGCACGAAGATGCACAAAGATGCACGAAGATGCACGAAGATGCATGAAGATGCACGAAGATGCACGAAGATACACGAAGATGAACGAAGATGAACGAAGATAAACGAAGATGAACGAAGATGAACGATGATGAACGAAGATGCACGAAGATGCACGAAGATGCACGAAGATGCACGAAGATGCACGAAGATGCACGAAGATGCACGAAGATGCACGAAGATGAACGAAGATGCACGAAGTTGCACGAAGATGCACGAAGATGCACGAAGATGCACGAAGATGCACGAAGATGAACGAAGATGCACGAAGATGAACGAAGATGCACGAAGTTGCACGAAGATGCACGAAGATGCACGAAGATGCACAAAGATGCACGAAGATGCACGAAGATGCACGAAGATGCACGAAGATGCACGAAGATGCACGAAGATGAACGAAGATGAACGAAGATAAACGAAGATGAACGAAGATAAACGAAGATGAACGAAGATGAACGAAGATGCACGAAGATGCACGAAGATGCACGAAGATGAACGAAGATGAACGAAGATGAACGAAGATGAACGAAGATGAACGAAGATAAACGAAGATGAACGAAGATGAACGAAGATGAACGAAGATGAACGAAGATGCACGAAGATGCACGAAGATGCACGAAGATGCACGAAGATGCACGAAGATGCACGAAGATGCACGAAGATGCACGAAGATGCACGAAGATGCACGAAGATGCACGAAGATGAACGAAGATGCACGAAGATGAACGAAGATGCACGAAGTTGCACGAAGATGCACGAAGATGCACGAAGATGCACGAAGATGAACGAAGATGAACGAAGATGAACGAAGATGCACGAAGATGCACGAAGATGCACGAAGATGCACGAAGATGAACGAAGATGCACGAAGATGAACGAAGATGCACGAAGTTGCACGAAGATGCACGAAGATGAACGAAGATGAACGAAGATGCACGAAGATGCACGAAGATGCACGAAGATGAACGAAGATGAACGAAGATGATCGAAGATAAACGAAGATGAACGAAGATGAACGAAGATGAACGAAGATGCACGAAGATGCACGAAGATGCACGAAGATGCACGAAGATGCACGAAGATGCACGAAGATGCACGAAGATGCACGGAGATGCACGAAGATGCACGAAGATGAACGAAGATGCACGAAGATGAACGAAGATGCACGAAGTTGCACGAAGATGCACGAAGATGCACGAAGATGCACGAAGATGAACGAAGATGAACGAAGATGAACGAAGATGAACGAAGATGAACGAAGATGCACGAAGATGCACGAAGATGCACGAAGATGAACGAAGATGCAAGAAGATGAACGAAGATGCACGAAGTTGCACGAAGATGCACGAAGATGAACGAAGATGAACGAAGATGAACGAAGATGAACGAAGATGAACGAAGATGCACGAAGATGCACGAAGATGCACGAAGATGAACGAAGATGAACGAAGATGAACGAAGATGAACGAAGATGCACGAAGATGCACGAAGATGCACGAAGATGCACGAAGATGCACGAAGATGCACGAAGATGCACGAAGATGCACGAAGATGCACAAAGATGCACGAAGATGCACGAAGATGCACGAAGATGCACAAAGATGCACGAAGATGCACGAAGATGCACGAAGATGCACGAAGATGCACGAAGATGCACGAAGATGCACGAAGATGAACGAAGATGAACGAAGATGAACGAAGATGAACGAAGATGAACGAAGATGAACGAAGATGAACGAAGATGCACGAAGATGCACGAAGATGAACGAAGATGAACGAAGATGAACGAAGATGAACGAAGATGCACGAAGATGCACGGAGATGCACGAAGATGCACGAAGATGCACGAAGATGCACGAAGATGCACGAAGATGAACGAAGATGAACGAAGATGAACGAAGATGAACGAAGATGAACGAAGATGCACGAAGATGCACGAAGATGAACGAAGATGCACGAAGATGCACGAAGATGCACGAAGATGCACGAAGATGAACGAAGATGCACGAAGATGAACGAAGATGCACGAAGTTGCACGAAGATGCACGAAGATGAACGAAGATGAACGAAGATGAACGAAGATGAACGAAGATGAACGAAGATGCACGAAGATGAACGAAGATGCACGAAGTTGCACGAAGATGCACGAAGTTGCACGAAGATGCACGAAGATACACGAAGATGCACGAAGATGAACGAAGATGCACGAAGATGAACGAAGATGCACGAAGTTGCACGAAGATGCACGAAGATGCACGAAGATGCACGAAGATGCACGAAGATGCACGAAGATGCACGAAGATGCACGAAGATGCACGAAGATGCACGAAGATGCACGAAGATGCACGAAGATGAACGAAGATGCACGAAGATGAACGAAGATGCACGAAATTGCACGAAGATGCACGAAGATGCACGAAGATGCACGAAGATGCACGAAGATGAACGAAGATGCACGATGATGAACGAAGATGCACGAAGATGAACGAAGATGCACGAAGTTGCACGAAGATGCACGAAGATACACGAAGATGCACGAAGATGAACGAAGATGCACGAAGATGAACGAAGATGCACGAAGTTGCACGAAGATGCACGAAGATGCACGAAGATGCACGAAGATGCACGAAGATGCACGAAGATGCACGAAGATGCACGAAGATGCACGAAGATGCACGAAGATGCACGAAGATGCACGAAGATGAACGAAGATGCACGAAGATGAACGAAGATGCACGAAATTGCACGAAGATGCACGAAGATGCACGAAGATGCACGAAGATGCACAAAGATGCACGAAGATGCACGAAGATGCACGAAGATGCACGAAGATGCACGAAGATGCACGAAGATGCACGAAGATGCACGAAGATGCACGAAGATGCACGAAGATGAACGAAGATGAACGAAGATAAACGAAGATGCACGAAGATGCACGAAGATGCACGAAGATGTACGAAGATGCACGAAGATGCACGAAGATGCACGGCACGAAGATGCACGAAGATGCACGAAGATGCACGAAGATGCACAAAGATGCACGAAGATGCACGAAGATGCATGAAGATGCACGAAGATGCACGAAGATGCACGAAGATACACGAAGATGAACGAAGATGAACGAAGATAAACGAAGATGAACGAAGATGAACGATGATGAACGAAGATGCACGAAGATGCACGAAGATGCACGAAGATGAACGAAGATGCACGAAGTTGCACGAAGATGCACGAAGATGAACGAAGATGAACGAAGATGAACGAAGATGAACGAAGATGAACGAAGATGCACGAAGATGCACGAAGATGCACGAAGATGAACGAAGATGAACGAAGATGAACGAAGATGAACGAAGATGCACGAAGATGCACGAAGATGCACGAAGATGCACGAAGATGCACGAAGATGCACGAAGATGCACGAAGATGCACGAAGATGAACGAAGATGCACGAAGATGAACGAAGATGCACGAAGTTGCACGAAGATGCACGAAGATGCACGAAGATGCACGAAGATGAACGAAGATGAACGAAGATGAACGAAGATGAACGAAGATGCACGAAGATGCACGAAGATGCACGAAGATGCACGAAGATGAACGAAGATGCACGAAGATGAACGAAGATGCACGAAGTTGCACGAAGATGCACGAAGATGAACGAAGATGAACGAAGATGAACGAAGATGAACGAAGATGAACGAAGATGCACGAAGATGCACGAAGATGCACGAAGATGAACGAAGATGAACGAAGATGAACGAAGATGAACGAAGATGCACGAAGATGCACGAAGATGCACGAAGATGCACGAAGATGCACGAAGATGCACGAAGATGAACGAAGATGCACGAAGATGAACGAAGATGCACGAAGTTGCACGAAGATGCACGAAGATGCACGAAGATGCACGAAGATGAACGAAGATGAACGAAGATGAACGAAGATGAACGAAGATGAACGAAGATGCACGAAGATGCACGAAGATGCACGAAGATGCACGAAGATGAACGAAGATGCACGAAGATGAACGAAGATGCACGAAGTTGCACGAAGATGCACGAAGATGAACGAAGATGAACGAAGATGAACGAAGATGAACGAAGATGAACGAAGATGCACGAAGATGCACGAATATGCACGAAGATGAACGAAGATGAACGAAGATGAACGAAGATGAACGAAGATGAACGAAGATGAACAAAGATGAACGAAGATGATGATGATGATGATGATGATGATGATGATGATGATGATGATGATGATGATGATGATGATGATGATGATGATGATGATGATGATGATGATGATGATGATGATGATGATGATGATGATGATGATGATGATGATGATGATGATGATGATGATGATGATGATGATGATGATGATGATGATGATGATGATGATGATGATGATGATGATGATGATGATGATGATGATGATGATGATGATGATGATGATGATGATGATGATGATGATGATGATGATGCACGAAGATGCACGAAGATGAACGATGATGCACGAAGATGAACGGAGATGCACGAAGATGCACGAAGATGCACGAAGATGCACAAAGATGCACGAAGATGCACGAAGATGCACGAAGATGCACGAAGATGCACGAAGATGCACGAAGATGCACGAAGATGAACGAAGATGAACGAAGATAAACGAAGATGAACGAAGATAAACGAAGATGAACGAAGATGAACGAAGATGCACGAAGATGCACGAAGATGCACGAAGATGAACGAAGATGAACGAAGATGAACGAAGATAAACGAAGATGAACGAAGATGAACGAAGATGAACGAAGATGCACGAAGATGCACGAAGATGCACGAAGATGCACGAAGATGCACGAAGATGCACGAAGATGCACGAAGATGCACGAAGATGCACGAAGATGCACGAAGATGAACGAAGATGCACGAAGATGAACGAAGATGCACGAAGTTGCACGAAGATGCACGAAGATGCACGAAGATGCACGAAGATGAACGAAGATGAACGAAGATGAACGAAGATGCACGAAGATGCACGAAGATGCACGAAGATGCACGAAGATGAACGAAGATGCACGAAGATGAACGAAGATGCACGAAGTTGCACGAAGATGCACGAAGATGAACGAAGATGAACGAAGATGAACGAAGATGCACGAAGATGCACGAAGATGCACGAAGATGAACGAAGATGAACGAAGACGAACGAAGATAAACGAAGATGAACGAAGATGAACGAAGATGAACGAAGATGCACGAAGATGCACGAAGATGCACGAAGATGCACGAAGATGCACGAAGATGCACGAAGATGCACGGAGATGCACGAAGATGCACGAAGATGAACGAAGATGCACGAAGATGAACGAAGATGCACGAAGTTGCACGAAGATGCACGAAGATGCACGAAGATGCACGAAGATGAACGAAGATGAACGAAGATGAACGAAGATGAACGAAGATGAACGAAGATGCACGAAGATGCACGAAGATGCACGAAGATGCACGAAGATGCACGAAGATGAACGAAGATGCACGAAGATGAACGAAGATGCACGAAGTTGCACGAAGATGCACGAAGATGAACGAAGATGAACGAAGATGAACGAAGATGAACGAAGATGAACGAAGATGAACGAAGATGCACGAAGATGCACGAAGATGCACGAAGATGAACGAAGATGAACGAAGATGAACGAAGATGAACGAAGATGCACAAAGATGCACAAAGATGCACGAAGATGCACGAAGATGCACGAAGATGCACGAAGATGAACGAAGATGCACGAAGATGAACGAAGATGCACGAAGTTGCACGAAGATGCACGAAGATGCACGAAGATGCACGAAGATGAACGAAGATGAACGAAGATGAACGAAGATGAACGAAGATGCACGAAGATGCACGAAGATGCACGAAGATGCACGAAGATGAACGAAGATGCACGAAGATGAACGAAGATGCACGAAGTTGCACGAAGATGCACGAAGATGAACGAAGATGAACGAAGATGAACGAAGATGAACGAAGATGAACGAAGATGCACGAAGATGCACGAAGATGCACGAAGATGCACGAAGATGCACGAAGATGAACGAAGATGCACGAAGATGAACGAAGATGCACGAAGTTGCACGAAGATGCACGAAGATGAACGAAGATGAACGAAGATTAACGAAGATGAACGAAGATGAACGAAGATGAACGAAGATGAACGAAGATGCACGAAGATGCACGAAGATGCACGAAGATGAACTAAGATGAACGAAGATGAACGAAGATGAACGAAGATGAACGAAGATGCACGAAGATGCACGAAGATGCACGAAGATACACGAAGATGCACGAAGATGAACGAAGATGCACGAAGATGAACGAAGATGCACGAAGTTGCACGAAGATGCACGAAGATGCACGAAGATGCACGAAGATGCACGAAGATGCACGAAGATGCACGAAGATGCACGAAGATGAACGAAGATGCACGAAGATGAACGAAGATGCACGAAGTTGCACGAAGATGCACGAAGATGCACGAAGATGCACGAAGATGAACGATGATGCACGAAGATGAACGGAGATGCACGAAGATGCACGAAGATGCACAAAGATGCACGAAGATGCACGAAGATGCACGAAGATGCACGAAGATGCACGAAGATGTACGAAGATGCACGAAGATGCACGAAGATGCACGAAGATGCACGAAGATGCACGAAGATGAACGAAGATGAACGAAGATAAACGAAGATGCACGAAGATGCACGAAGATGCACGAAGATGTACGAAGATGCACGAAGATGCACGAAGATGCACGAAGATGCACGAAGATGCACGAAGATGCACGAAGATGCACGAAGATGCACGAAGTAGCACAAAGATGCACGAAGATGCACGAAGATGCATGAAGATGCACGAAGATGCACGAAGATACACGAAGATGAACGAAGATGAACGAAGATAAACGAAGATGAACGAAGATGAACGATGATGAACGAAGATGCACGAAGATGCACGAAGATGCACGAAGATGCACGAAGATGCACGAAGATGCACGAAGATGCACGAAGATGCACGAAGATGAACGAAGATGCACGAAGTTGCACGAAGATGCACGAAGATGCACGAAGATGCACGAAGATGCACGAAGATGAACGAAGATGCACGAAGATGAACGAAGATGCACGAAGTTGCACGAAGATGCACGAAGATGCACAAAGATGCACGAAGATGCACGAAGATGCACGAAGATGCACGAAGATGCACGAAGATGCACGAAGATGCACGAAGATGAACGAAGATGAACGAAGGTAAACGAAGATGAACGAAGATAAACGAAGATGAACGAAGATGAACGAAGATGCACGAAGATGCACGAAGATGCACGAAGATGAACGAAGATGAACGAAGATGAACGAAGATGAACGAAGATAAACGAAGATGAACGAAGATGAACGAAGATGAACGAAGATGAACGAAGATGCACGAAGATGCACGAAGATGCACGAAGATGCACGAAGATGCACGAAGATGCACGAAGATGCACGAAGATGCACGAAGATGCACGAAGATGCACGAAGATGAACGAAGATGCACGAAGATGAACGAAGATGCACGAAGTTGCACGAAGATGCACGAAGATGCACGAAGATGCACGAAGATGAACGAAGATGAACGAAGATGAACGAAGATGCACGAAGATGCACGAAGATGCACGAAGATGCACGAAGATGAACGAAGATGCACGAAGATGAACGAAGATGCACGAAGTTGCACGAAGATGCACGAAGATGAACGAAGATGAACGAAGATGAACGAAGATGCACGAAGATGCACGATGATGCACGAAGATGAACGAAGATGAACGAAGATGAACGAAGATAAACGAAGATGCACGAAGATGAACGAAGATGCACGAAATTGCACGAAGATGCACGAAGATGCACGAAGATGCACGAAGATGCACGAAGATGAACGAAGATGCACGATGATGAACGAAGATGCACGAAGATGAACGAAGATGCACGAAGTTGCACGAAGATGCACGAAGATACACGAAGATGCACGAAGATGAACGAAGATGCACGAAGATGAACGAAGATGCACGAAGTTGCACGAAGATGCACGAAGATGCACGAAGATGCACGAAGATGCACGAAGATGCACGAAGATGCACGAAGATGCACGAAGATGCACGAAGATGCACGAAGATGCACGAAGATGCACGAAGATGCACGAAGATGCACGAAGATGAACGAAGATGCACGAAGATGAACGAAGATGCACGAAATTGCACGAAGATGCACGAAGATGCACGAAGATGCACGAAGATGCACGAAGATGAACGATGATGCACGAAGATGAACGGAGATGCACGAAGATGCACGAAGATGCACGAAGATGCACAAAGATGCACGAAGATGCACGAAGATGCACGAAGATGCACGAAGATGCACGAAGATGCACGAAGATGCACGAAGATGCACGAAGATGCACGAAGATGCACGAAGATGCACGAAGATGAACGAAGATGAACGAAGATAAACGAAGATGCACGAAGATGCACGAAGATGCACGAAGATGTACGAAGATGCACGAAGATGCACGAAGATGCACGAAGATGCACGAAGATGCACGAAGATGCACGAAGATGCACGAAGATGCACAAAGATGCACGAAGATGCACGAAGATGCATGAAGATGCACGAAGATGCACGAAGATGCACGAAGATACACGAAGATGAACGAAGATGAACGAAGATAAACGAAGATGAACGAAGATGAACGATGATGAACGAAGATGCACGAAGATGCACGAAGATGCACGAAGATGCACGAAGATGAACGAAGATGCACGAAGTTGCACGAAGATGCACGAAGATGAACGAAGATGAACGAAGATGAACGAAGATGAACGAAGATGAACGAAGATGCACGAAGATGCACGAAGATGCACGAAGATGAACGAAGATGAACGAAGATGAACGAAGATGAACGAAGATGCACGAAGATGCACGAAGATGCACGAAGATGCACGAAGATGCACGAAGATGCACGAAGATGCACGAAGATGCACGAAGATGCACAAAGATGCACGAAGATGCACGAAGATGCACGAAGATGCACAAAGATGCACGAAGATGCACGAAGATGCACGAAGATGCACGAAGATGCACGAAGATGCACGAAGATGCACGAAGATGAACGAAGATGAACGAAGATGAACGAAGATGAACGAAGATGAACGAAGATGAACGAAGATGAACGAAGATGCACGAAGATGCACGAAGATGCACGAAGATGAACGAAGATGAACGAAGATGAACGAAGATGAACGAAGATGCACGAAGATGCACGGAGATGCACGAAGATGCACGAAGATGCACGAAGATGCACGAAGATGCACGAAGATGAACGAAGATGCACGAAGATGAACGAAGATGCACGAAGTTGCACGAAGATGCACGAAGATAAACGAAGATGAACGAAGATGAACGAAGATGAACGAAGATGAACGAAGATGAACGAAGATGCACGAAGATGCACGAAGATGAACGAAGATGCACGAAGATGCACGAAGATGCACGAAGATGCACGAAGATGAACGAAGATGCACGAAGATGAACGAAGATGCACGAAGTTGCACGAAGATGCACGAAGATGAACGAAGATGAACGAAGATGAACGAAGATGAACGAAGATGAACGAAGATGCACGAAGATGAACGAAGATGCACGAAGTTGCACGAAGATGCACGAAGTTGCACGAAGATGCACGAAGATACACGAAGATGCACGAAGATGAACGAAGATGCACGAAGATGAACGAAGATGCACGAAGTTGCACGAAGATGCACGAAGATGCACGAAGATGCACGAAGATGCACGAAGATGCACGAAGATGCACGAAGATGCACGAAGATGAACGAAGATGCACGAAGTTGCACGAAGATGCACGAAGATGCACGAAGATGCACGAAGATGCACGAAGATGCACGAAGATGCACGAAGATGCACGAAGATGCACGAAGATGCACGAAGATGCACGAAGATGAACGAAGATGCACGAAGATGAACGAAGATGCACGAAATTGCACGAAGATGCACGAAGATGCACGAAGATGCACGAAGATGCACGAAGATGCACGAAGATGAACGAAGATGCACGATGATGAACGAAGATGCACGAAGATGAACGAAGATGCACGAAGTTGCACGAAGATGCACGAAGATACACGAAGATGCACGAAGATGAACGAAGATGCACGAAGATGAACGAAGATGCACGAAGTTGCACGAAGATGCACGAAGATGCACGAAGATGCACGAAGATGCACGAAGATGCACGAAGATGCACGAAGATGCACGAAGATGCACGAAGATGCACGAAGATGCACGAAGATGCACGAAGATGCACGAAGATGAACGAAGATGCACGAAGATGAACGAAGATGCACGAAATTGCACGAAGATGCACGAAGATGCACGAAGATGCACGAAGATGAACGATGATGCACGAAGATGAACGGAGATGCACGAAGATGCACGAAGATGCACGAAGATGCATAAAGATGCACGAAGATGCACGAAGATGCACGAAGATGCACGAAGATGCACGAAGATGCACGAAGATGCACGAAGATGCACGAAGATGAACGAAGATGAACGAAGATGAACGAAGATGAACGAAGATGAACGAAGATGCACGAAGATGCACGAAGATGCACGAAGATGAACGAAGATGAACGAAGATGAACGAAGATGAACGAAGATGCACGAAGATGCACGGAGATGCACGAAGATGCACGAAGATGCACGAAGATGCACGAAGATGCACGAAGATGAACGAAGATGCACGAAGATGAACGAAGATGCACGAAGTTGCACGAAGATGCACGAAGATAAACGAAGATGAACGAAGATGAACGAAGATGAACGAAGATGAACGAAGATGCACGAAGATGCACGAAGATGAACGAAGATGCACGAAGATGCACGAAGATGCACGAAGATGCACGAAGATGAACGAAGATGCACGAAGATGAACGAAGATGCACGAAGTTGCACGAAGATGCACGAAGATGAACGAAGATGTACGAAGATGAACGAAGATGAACGAAGATGAACGAAGATGCACGAAGATGAACGAAGATGCACGAAGTTGCACGAAGATGCACGAAGTTGCACGAAGATGCACGAAGATACACGAAGATGCACGAAGATGAACGAAGATGCACGAAGATGAACGAAGATGCACGAAGTTGCACGAAGATGCACGAAAATGCACGAAGATGCACGAAGATGCACGAAGATGCACGAAGATGCACGAAGATGCACGAAGATGCACGAAGATGCACGAAGATGCACGAAGATGCACGAAGATGCACGAAGATGCACGAAGATGCACGAAGATGAACGAAGATGAACGAAGATGAACGAAGATGAACGAAGATGAACGAAGATGCACGAAGATGCACGAAGATGCACGAAGATGCACGAAGATGAACGAAGATGCAAGAAGATGAACGAAGATGCACGAAGTTGCACGAAGATGCACGAAGATGAACGAAGATGAACGAAGATGAACGAAGATGAACGAAGATGCACGAAGATGCACGAAGATGCACGAAGATGAACGAAGATGAACGAAGATGAACGAAGATGAACGAAGATGCACGAAGATGCACGAAGATGCACGAAGATGCACGAAGATGCACGAAGATGCACGAAGATGCACGAAGATGCACGAAGATGCACAAAGATGCACGAAGATGCACGAAGATGCACGAAGATGCACAAAGATGCACGAAGATGCACGAAGATGCACGAAGATGCACGAAGATGCACGAAGATGCACGAAGATGCACGAAGATGAACGAAGATGAACGAAGATGAACGAAGATGAACGAAGATGAACGAAGATGAACGAAGATGAACGAAGATGCACGAAGATGCACGAAGATGCACGAAGATGAACGAAGATGAACGAAGATGAACGAAGATGAACGAAGATGCACGAAGATGCACGGAGATGCACGAAGATGCACGAAGATGCACGAAGATGCACGAAGATGCACGAAGATGAACGAAGATGCACGAAGATGAACGAAGATGCACGAAGTTGCACGAAGATGCACGAAGATAAACGAAGATGAACGAAGATGCACGAAGATGCACGAAGATGCACGAAGATGCACGAAGATGAACGAAGATGAACGAAGATGAACGAAGATGAACGAAGATGAACGAAGATGAACGAAGATGCACGAAGATGCACGAAGATGCACGAAGATGAACGAAGATGAACGAAGATGAACGAAGATGAACGAAGATGCACGAAGATGCACGGAGATGCACGAAGATGCACGAAGATGCACGAAGATGCACGAAGATGCACGAAGATGAACGAAGATGCACGAAGATGAACGAAGATGCACGAAGTTGCACGAAGATGCACGAAGATAAACGAAGATGAACGAAGATGAACGAAGATGAACGAAGATGAACGAAGATGCACGAAGATGCACGAAGATGAACGAAGATGCACGAAGATGCACGAAGATGCACGAAGATGCACGAAGATGAACGAAGATGCACGAAGATGAACGAAGATGCACGAAGTTGCACGAAGATGCACGAAGATGAACGAAGATGAACGAAGATGAACGAAGATGAACGAAGATGAACGAAGATGCACGAAGATGAACGAAGATGCACGAAGTTGCACGAAGATGCACGAAGTTGCACGAAGATGCACGAAGATACACGAAGATGCACGAAGATGAACGAAGATGCACGAAGATGAACGAAGATGCACGAAGTTGCACGAAGATGCACGAAAATGCACGAAGATGCACGAAGATGCACGAAGATGCACGAAGATGCACGAAGATGCACGAAGATGCACGAAGATGCACGAAGATGCACGAAGATGCACGAAGATGAACGAAGATGCACGAAGATGAACGAAGATGCACGAAATTGCACGAAGATGCACGAAGATGCACGAAGATGCACGAAGATGCACGAAGATGCACGAAGATGAACGAAGATGCACGATGATGAACGAAGATGCACGAAGATGAACGAAGATGCACGAAGTTGCACGAAGATGCACGAAGATACACGAAGATGCACGAAGATGAACGAAGATGCACGAAGATGAACGAAGATGCACGAAGTTGCACGAAGATGCACGAAGATGCACGAAGATGCACGAAGATGCACGAAGATGCACGAAGATGCACGAAGATGCACGAAGATGCACGAAGATGCACGAAGATGCACGAAGATGCACGAAGATGCACGAAGATGCACGAAGATGAACGAAGATGCACGAAGATGAACGAAGATGCACGAAATTGCACGAAGATGCACGAAGATGCACGAAGATGCACGAAGATGAACGATGATGCACGAAGATGAACGGAGATGCACGAAGATGCACGAAGATGCACGAAGATGCACAAAGATGCACGAAGATGCACGAAGATGCACGAAGATGCACGAAGATGCACGAAGATGCACGAAGATGCACGAAGATGCACGAAGATGCACGAAGATGAACGAAGATGAACGAAGATAAACGAAGATGCACGAAGATGCACGAAGATGCACGAAGATGTACGAAGATGCACGAAGATGCACGAAGATGCACGAAGATGCACGAAGATGCACGAAGATGCACGAAGATGCACGAAGATGCACGAAGATGCACGAAGATGCACAAAGATGCACGAAGATGCACGAAGATGCATGAAGATGCACGAAGATGCACGAAGATGCACGAAGATACATGAAGATGAACGAAGATGAACGAAGATAAACGAAGATGAACGAAGATGAACGATGATGAACGAAGATGCACGAAGATGCACGAAGATGCACGAAGATGCACGAAGATGAACGAAGATGCACGAAGTTGCACGAAGATGCACGAAGATGAACGAAGATGAACGAAGATGAACGAAGATGAACGAAGATGAACGAAGATGCACGAAGATGCACGAAGATGCACGAAGATGAACGAAGATGAACGAAGATGAACGAAGATGAACGAAGATGCACGAAGATGCACGAAGATGCACGAAGATGCACGAAGATGCACGAAGATGCACGAAGATGCACGAAGATGCACGAAGATGCACGAAGATGCACAAAGATGCACGAAGATGCACGAAGATGCACGAAGATGCACAAAGATGCACGAAGATGCACGAAGATGCACGAAGATGCACGAAGATGCACGAAGATGCACGAAGATGCACGAAGATGAACGAAGATGAACGAAGATGAACGAAGATGAACGAAGATGAACGAAGATGAACGAAGATGCACGAAGATGCACGAAGATGCACGAAGATGAACGAAGATGAACGAAGATGAACGAAGATGAACGAAGATGAACGAAGATGCACGAAGATGCACGGAGATGCACGAAGATGCACGAAGATGCACGAAGATGCACGAAGATGCACGAAGATGAACGAAGATGCACGAAGATGAACGAAGATGCACGAAGTTGCACGAAGATGCACGAAGATAAACGAAGATGAACGAAGATGAACGAAGATGAACGAAGATGAACGAAGATGAACGAAGATGCACGAAGATGCACGAAGATGCACGAAGATGCACGAAGATGAACGAAGATGCACGAAGATGAACGAAGATGCACGAAGTTGCACGAAGATGCACGAAGATGAACGAAGATGAACGAAGATGAACGAAGATGAACGAAGATGAACGAAGATGCACGAAGATGAACGAAGATGCACGAAGTTGCACGAAGATGCACGAAGTTGCACGAAGATGCACGAAGATACACGAAGATGCACGAAGATGAACGAAGATGCACGAAGATGAACGAAGATGCACGAAGTTGCACGAAGATGCACGAAGATGCACGAAGATGCACGAAGATGCACGAAGATGCAAGATGCACGAAGATGCACGAAGATGCACGAAGATGCACGAAGATGAACGAAGATGCACGAAGATGAACGAAGATGCACGAAATTGCACGAAGATGCACGAAGATGCACGAAGATGCACGAAGATGCACGAAGATGAACGAAGATGCACGATGATGAACGAAGATGCACGAAGATGAACGAAGATGCACGAAGTTGCACGAAGATGCACGAAGATACACGAAGATGCACGAAGATGAACGAAGATGCACGAAGATGAACGAAGATGCACGAAGTTGCACGAAGATGCACGAAGATGCACGAAGATGCACGAAGATGCACGAAGATGCACGAAGATGCACGAAGATGCACGAAGATGCACGAAGATGCACGAAGATGCACGAAGATGCACGAAGATGCACGAAGATGAACGAAGATGCACGAAGATGAACGAAGATGCACGAAATTGCACGAAGATGCACGAAGATGCACGAAGATGCACGAAGATGCACAAAGATGCACGAAGATGCACGAAGATGCACGAAGATGCACAAAGATGCACGAAGATGCACGAAGATGCACGAAGATGCACGAAGATGCACGAAGATGCACGAAGATGCACGAAGATGAACGAAGATGAACGAAGATGAACGAAGATGAACGAAGATGAACGAAGATGAACGAAGATGAACGAAGATGCACGAAGATGCACGAAGATGCACGAAGATGAACGAAGATGAACGAAGATGAACGAAGATGAACGAAGATGCACGAAGATGCACGGAGATGCACGAAGATGCACGAAGATGCACGAAGATGCACGAAGATGCACGAAGATGAACGAAGATGCACGAAGATGAACGAAGATGCACGAAGTTGCACGAAGATGCACGAAGATAAACGAAGATGAACGAAGATGCACGGAGATGCACGAAGATGCACGAAGATGCACGAAGATGCACGAAGATGAACGAAGATGAACGAAGATGAACGAAGATGAACGAAGATGAACGAAGATGAACGAAGATGAACGAAGATGCACGAAGATGCACGAAGATGCACGAAGATGAACGAAGATGAACGAAGATGAACGAAGATGAACGAAGATGCACGAAGATGCACGGAGATGCACGAAGATGCACGAAGATGCACGAAGATGCACGAAGATGCACGAAGATGAACGAAGATGCACGAAGATGAACGAAGATTTACGAAGTTGCACGAAGATGCACGAAGATAAACGAAGATGAACGAAGATGAACGAAGATGAACGAAGATGAACGAAGATGCACGAAGATGCACGAAGATGAACGAAGATGCACGAAGATGCACGAAGATGCACGAAGATGCACGAAGATGCACGAAGATGAACGAAGATGCACGAAGATGAACGAAGATGCACGAAGTTGCACGAAGATGCACGAAGATGAACGAAGATGAACGAAGATGAACGAAGATGAACGAAGATGAACGAAGATGCACGAAGATGAACGAAGATGCACGAAGTTGCACGAAGATGCACGAAGTTGCACGAAGATGCACGAAGATACACGAAGATGCACGAAGATGAACGAAGATGCACGAAGATGAACGAAGATGCACGAAGTTGCACGAAGATGCACGAAAATGCACGAAGATGCACGAAGATGCACGAAGATGCACGAAGATGCACGAAGATGCACGAAGATGCACGAAGATGCACGAAGATGCACGAAGATGCACGAAGATGCACGAAGATGAACGAAGATGCACGAAGATGAACGAAGATGCACGAAATTGCACGAAGATGCACGAAGATGCACGAAGATGCACGAAGATGCACGAAGATGCACGAAGATGAACGAAGATGCACGATGATGAACGAAGATGCACGAAGATGAACGAAGATGCACGAAGTTGCACGAAGATGCACGAAGATACACGAAGATGCACGAAGATGAACGAAGATGCACGAAGATGAACGAAGATGCACGAAGTTGCACGAAGATGCACGAAGATGCACGAAGATGCACGAAGATGCACGAAGATGCACGAAGATGCACGAAGATGCACGAAGATGCACGAAGATGCACGAAGATGCACGAAGATGCACGAAGATGCACGAAGATGCACGAAGATGAACGAAGATGCACGAAGATGAACGAAGATGCACGAAATTGCACGAAGATGCACGAAGATGCACGAAGATGCACGAAGATGCACGAAGATGAACGATGATGCACGAAGATGAACGGAGATGCACGAAGATGCACGAAGATGCACGAAGATGCACAAAGATGCACGAAGATGCACGAAGATGCACGAAGATGCACGAAGATGCACGAAGATGCACGAAGATGCACGAAGATGCACGAAGATGCACGAAGATGAACGAAGATGAACGAAGATAAACGAAGATGCACGAAGATGCACGAAGATGCACGAAGATGTACGAAGATGCACGAAGATGCACGAAGATGCACGAAGATGCACGAAGATGCACGAAGATGCACGAAGATGCACGAAGATGCACGAAGATGCACGAAGATGCACAAAGATGCACGAAGATGCACGAAGATGCATGAAGATGCACGAAGATGCACGAAGATGCACGAAGATACACGAAGATGAACGAAGATGAACGAAGATAAACGAAGATGAACGAAGATGAACGATGATGAACGAAGATGCACGAAGATGCACGAAGATGCACGAAGATGCACGAAGATGAACGAAGATGCACGAAGTTGCACGAAGATGCACGAAGATGAACGAAGATGAACGAAGATGAACGAAGATGAACGAAGATGAACGAAGATGCACGAAGATGCACGAAGATGCACGAAGATGAACGAAGATGAACGAAGATGAACGAAGATGAACGAAGATGCACGAAGATGCACGAAGATGCACGAAGATGCACGAAGATGCACGAAGATGCACGAAGATGCACGAAGATGCACGAAGATGCACGAAGATGCACGAAGATGCACAAAGATGCACGAAGATGCACAAAGATGCACGAAGATGCACAAAGATGCACGAAGATGCACGAAGATGCACGAAGATGCACGAAGATGCACGAAGATGCACGAAGATGCACGAAGATGAACGAAGATGAACGAAGATGAACGAAGATGAACGAAGATGAACGAAGATGAACGAAGATGAACGAAGATGCACGAAGATGCACGAAGATGCACGAAGATGAACGAAGATGAACGAAGATGAACGAAGATGAACGAAGATGAACGAAGATGCACGAAGATGCACGGAGATGCACGAAGATGCACGAAGATGCACGAAGATGCACGAAGATGCACGAAGATGAACGAAGATGCACGAAGATGAACGAAGATGCACGAAGTTGCACGAAGATGCACGAAGATAAACGAAGATGAACGAAGATGAACGAAGATGAACGAAGATGAACGAAGATGAACGAAGATGCACGAAGATGCACGAAGATGCACGAAGATGCACGAAGATGAACGAAGATGCACGAAGATGAACGAAGATGCACGAAGTTGCACGAAGATGCACGAAGATGAACGAAGATGAACGAAGATGAACGAAGATGAACGAAGATGAACGAAGATGCACGAAGATGAACGAAGATGCACGAAGTTGCACGAAGATGCACGAAGTTGCACGAAGATGCACGAAGATACACGAAGATGCACGAAGATGAACGAAGATGAACGAAGATGCACGAAGTTGCACGAAGATGCACGAAGATGCACGAAGATGCACGAAGATGCACGAAGATGCAAGATGCACGAAGATGCACGAAGATGCACGAAGATGCACGAAGATGAACGAAGATGCACGAAGATGAACGAAGATGCACGAAATTGCACGAAGATGCACGAAGATGCACGAAGATGCACGAAGATGCACGAAGATGAACGAAGATGCACGATGATGAACGAAGATGCACGAAGATGAACGAAGATGCACGAAGTTGCACGAAGATGCACGAAGATACACGAAGATGCACGAAGATGAACGAAGATGCACGAAGATGAACGAAGATGCACGAAGTTGCACGAAGATGCACGAAGATGCACGAAGATGCACGAAGATGCACGAAGATGCACGAAGATGCACGAAGATGCACGAAGATGCACGAAGATGCACGAAGATGCACGAAGATGCACGAAGATGCACGAAGATGAACGAAGATGCACGAAGATGAACGAAGATGCACGAAATTGCACGAAGATGCACGAAGATGCACGAAGATGCACGAAGATGCACGAAGATGAACGATGATGCACGAAGATGAACGGAGATGCACGAAGATGCACGAAGATGCACGAAGATGCATAAAGATGCACGAAGATGCACGAAGATGCACGAAGATGCACGAAGATGCACGAAGATGCACGAAGATGCACGAAGATGCACGAAGATGCACGAAGATGCACGAAGATGAACGAAGATGAACGAAGATAAACGAAGATGCACGAAGATGCACGAAGATGCACGAAGATGTACGAAGATTCACGAAGATGCACGAAGATGCACGAAGATGCACGAAGATGCACGAAGATGCACGAAGATGCACAAAGATGCACGAAGATGCACGAAGATGCACGAAGATGCACGAAGATGCACGAAGATGCACGAAGATGCACGAAGATGCACGAAGATGCACGAAGATGCACGAAGATGCACGAAGATGCACGAAGATGAACGAAGATGCACGAAGATGAACGAAGATGCACGAAGATGCACGAAGATGCACGAAGATGAACGAAGATGCACGAAGATGAACGAAGATGCACGAAGTTGCACGAAGATGCACGAAGATGAACGAAGATGAACGAAGATGAACGAAGATGAACGAAGATGAACGAAGATGAACGAAGATGCACGAAGATGCACGAAGATGCACGAAGATGAACGAAGATGAACGAAGATGAACGAAGATGAACGAAGATGAACGAAGATGCACGAAGATGCACGAAGATGCACGAAGATGCACGAAGATGCACGAAGATGCACGAAGATGCACGAAGATGCACGAAGATGCACGAAGATGCACGAAGATGCACGAAGATGCACAAAGATGCACGAAGATGCACGAAGATGCATGAAGATGCACGAAGATGCACGAAGATGCACGAAGATACACGAAGATGAACGAAGATAAACGAAGATGCACGAAGATGCACGAAGATGCACGAAGATGAACGAAGATGAACGAAGATGAACGAAGATGAACGAAGATGAACGAAGATGAACGAAGATGAACGAAGATGCACGAAGATGCACGAAGATGCACGAAGATGCACGAAGATGCACGAAGATGCACGAAGATGAACGAAGATGCACGAAGATGAACGAAGATGCACGAAGTTGCACGAAGATGCACGAAGATGCACGAAGATGCACGAAGATGCACGAAGATGAACGAAGATGAACGAAGATGAACGAAGATAAACGAAGATGAACGAAGATGAACGAAGATGAACGAAGATGCACGAAGATGCACGAAGATGCACGAAGATGCACGAAGATGCACGAAGATGCACGAAGATGCACGAAGATGAACGAAGATGAACGAAGATAAACGAAGATGAACAAAGATAAACGAAGATGAACGAAGATGAACGAAGATGCACGAAGATGCACGAAGATGCACGAAGATGAACGAAGATGAACGAAGATGAACGAAGATAAACGAAGATGAACGAAGATGAACGAAGATGAACGAAGATGCACGAAGATGCACGAAGATGCACGAAGATGCACGAAGATGCACGAAGATGCACGAAGATGCACGAAGATGCACGAATATGAACGAAGATGCACGAAGATGAACGAAGATGCACGAAGTTGCACGAAGATGCACGAAGATGCACGAAGATGCACGAAGATGAACGAAGATGAACGAAGATGAACGAAGATGCACGAAGATGCACGAAGATGCACGAAGATGAACGAAGATGCACGAAGATGAACGAAGATGCACGAAGTTGCACGAAGATGCACGAAGATGAACGAAGATGAACGAAGATGAACGAAGATGCACGAAGATGCACGAAGATGCACGAAGATGAACGAAGATGAACGAAGATGAACGAAGATAAACGAAGATGAACGAAGATGAACGAAGATGAACGAAGATGCACGAAGATGCACGAAGATGCACGAAGATGCACGAAGATGCACGAAGATGCACGAAGATGCACGAAGATGCACGGAGATGCACGAAGATGCACGAAGATGAACGAAGATGCACGAAGATGAACGAAGATGCACGAAGTTGCACGAAGATGCACGAAGATGCACGAAGATGCACGAAGATGAACGAAGATGAACGAAGATGAACGAAGATGAACGAAGATGCACGAAGATGCACGAAGATGCACGAAGATGCACGAAGATGCACGAAGATGAACGAAGATGCACGAAGATGAACGAAGATGCACGAAGTTGCACGAAGATGCACGAAGATGAACGAAGATGAACGAAGATGAACGAAGATGAACGAAGATGAACGAAGATGAACGAAGATGCACGAAGATGCACGAAGTTGCACGAAGATGCACGAAGATGAACGAAGATGAACGAAGATGAACGAAGATGAACGAAGATGAACGAAGATGAACGAAGATGCACGAAGATGCACGAAGATGCACGAAGATGAACGAAGATGAACGAAGATGAACGAAGATGAACGAAGATGAACGAAGATGCACGAAGATGCACGAAGATGCACGAAGATGCACGAAGATGCACGAAGATGCACGAAGATGCACGAAGATGCACGAAGATGCACGAAGATGCACGAAGATGCACGAAGATGCACAAAGATGCACGAAGATGCACGAAGATGCATGAAGATGCACGAAGATGCACGAAGATGCACGAAGATACACGAAGATGAACGAAGATAAACGAAGATGCACGAAGATGCACGAAGATGCACGAAGATGCACGAAGATGCACGAAGATGCACGAAGATGCACGAAGATGCACGAAGATGCACGAAGATGCACAAAGATGCACGAAGATGCACGAAGATGCATGAAGATGCACGAAGATGCACGAAGATGCACGAAGATACACGAAGATGAACGAAGATAAACGAAGATGCACGAAGATGCACGAAGATGCACGAAGATGAACGAAGATGAACGAAGATGAACGAAGATGAACGAAGATGAACGAAGATGAACGAAGATGAACGAAGATGCACGAAGATGCACGAAGATGCACGAAGAT
>JAYMYH010000018.1:3305383-3350383 GCA_037013635.1 Plagiodera versicolora
AGATGCACGAAGATGCACGAAGATGAACGAAGATGAACGAAGATGAACGAAGATAAACGAAGATGAACGAAGATGAACGAAGATGCACGAAGATGCACGAAGATGCACGAAGATGCACGAAGATGCACGAAGATGCATGAAGATGCACGGAGATGCACGAAGATGCACGAAGATGAACGAAGATGCACGAAGATGAACGAAGATGCACGAAGTTGCACGAAGATGCACGAAGATGCACGAAGATGCACGAAGATGAACGAAGATGAACGAAGATGAACGAAGATGAACGAAGATGAACGAAGATGCACGAAGATGCACGAAGATGCACGAAGATGCACGAAGATGCACGAAGATGAACGAAGATGCACGAAGATGAACGGAGATGCACGAAGTTGCACGAAGATGCACGAAGATGAACGAAGATGAACGAAGATGAACGAAGATGAACGAAGATGAACGAAGATGAACGAAGATGCACGAAGATGCACGAAGATGCACGAAGATGAACGAAGATGAACGAAGATGAACGAAGATGAACGAAGATGCACGAAGATGCACGAAGATGCACGAAGATGCACGAAGATGCACGAAGATGCACGAAGATGCACGAAGATGAACGAAGATGCACGAAGATGAACGAAGATGCACGAAGTTGCACGAAGATGCACGAAGATGCACGAAGATGCACGAAGATGAACGAAGATGAACGAAGATGAACGAAGATGCACGAAGATGCACGAAGATGCACGAAGATGAACGAAGATGCACGAAGATGAACGAAGATGCACGAAGTTGCACGAAGATGCACGAAGATGAACGAAGATGAACGAAGATGAACGAAGATGAACGAAGATGAACGAAGATGAACGAAGATGCACGAAGATGCACGAAGATGCACGAAGATGCACGAAGATGCACGAAGATGCACGAAGATGAACGAAGATGCACGAAGATGAACGAAGATGCACGAAGTTGCACGAAGATGCACGAAGATGAACGAAGATGAACGAAGATGAACGAAGATGAACGAAGATGAACGAAGATGAACGAAGATGAACGAAGATGAACGAAGATGCACGAAGATGCACGAAGATGCACGAAGATGAACCAAGATGAACGAAGATGAACGAAGATGAACGAAGATGAACGAAGATGCACGAAGATGCACGAAGATGCACGAAGATACACGAAGATGCACGAAGATGAACGAAGATGCACGAAGATGAACGAAGATGCACGAAGTTGCACGAAGATGCACGAAGATGCACGAAGATGCACGAAGATGCACGAAGATGCACGAAGATGCACGAAGATGCACGAAGATGCACGAAGATGCAAGAAGATGCACGAAGATGAACGAAGATGCACGAAGATGAACGAAGATGCACGAAGTTGCACGAAGATGCACGAAGATGCACGAAGATGCACGAAGATGAACGATGATGCACGAAGATGAACGGAGATGCACGAAGATGCACGAAGATGCACAAAGATGCACGAAGATGCACGAAGATGCACGAAGATGCACGAAGATGCACGAAGATGCACGAAGATGCACGAAGATGCACGAAGATGCACGAAGATGCACGAAGATGCACGAAGATGCACGAAGATGAACGAAGATGAACGAAGATAAACGAAGATGCACGAAGATGCACGAAGATGCACGAAGATGTACGAAGATGCACGAAGATGCACGAAGATGCACGAAGATGCACGAAGATGCACGAAGATGCACGAAGATGCACGAAGATGCACGAAGATGCACAAAGATGCACGAAGATGCACGAAGATGCATGAAGATGCACGAAGATGCACGAAGATGCACGAAGATACACGAAGATGAACGAAGATGAACGAAGATAAACGAAGATGAACGAAGATGAACGATGATGAACGAAGATGCACGAAGATGCACGAAGATGCACGAAGATGCACGAAGATGCACGAAGATGCACGAAGATGCACGAAGATGAACGAAGATGCACGAAGTTGCACGAAGATGAACGAAGATGAACGAAGATGCACGAAGATGCACGAAGATGCACGAAGATGCACGAAGATGCACGAAGATGCACGAAGATGCACGAAGATGCACGAAGATGCACGAAGATGCACGAAGATGCACGAAGATGCATGAAGATGCACGAAGATGAACGAAGATGCACGAAGATGAACGAAGATGCACGAAGTTGCACGAAGATGCACGAAGATGCACGAAGATGCACGAAGATGAACGAAGATGAACGAAGATGAACGAAGATGCACGAAGATGCACGAAGATGCACGAAGATGCACGAAGATGAACGAAGATGCACGAAGATGAACGAAGATGCACGAAGTTGCACGAAGATGCACGAAGATGAACGAAGATGAACGAAGATGAACGAAGATGCACGAAGATGCACGAAGATGCACGAAGATGAACGAAGATGAACGAAGATGAACGAAGATAAACGAAGATGAACGAAGATGAACGAAGATGAACGAAGATGCACGAAGATGCACGAAGATGCACGAAGATGCACGAAGATGCACGAAGATGCATGAAGATGCACGGAGATGCACGAAGATGCACGAAGATGAACGAAGATGCACGAAGATGAACGAAGATGCACGAAGTTGCACGAAGATGCACGAAGTTGCACGAAGATGCACGAAGATGCACGAAGATGAACGAAGATGAACGAAGATGAACGAAGATGAACGAAGATGCACGAAGATGCACGAAGATGCACGAAGATGCACGAAGATGCACGAAGATGCACGAAGATGCACGAAGATGAACGAAGATGCACGAAGATGAACGGAGATGCACGAAGTTGCACGAAGATGCACGAAGATGAACGAAGATGAACGAAGATGAACGAAGATGAACGAAGATGAACGAAGATGAACGAAGATGCACGAAGATGCACGAAGATGCACGAAGATGAACGAAGATGAACGAAGATGAACGAAGATGAACGAAGATGCACGAAGATGCACGAAGATGCACGAAGATGCACGAAGATGCACGAAGATGCACGAAGATGCACGAAGATGAACGAAGATGCACGAAGATGAACGAAGATGCACGAAGTTGCACGAAGATGCACGAAGATGCACGAAGATGCACGAAGATGCACGAAGATGAACGAAGATGAACGAAGATGAACGAAGATGCACGAAGATGCACGAAGATGCACGAAGATGCACGAAGATGAACGAAGATGCACGAAGATGAACGAAGATGCACGAAGTTGCACGAAGATGCACGAAGATGAACGAAGATGAACGAAGATTAACGAAGATGAACGAAGATGAACGAAGATGAACGAAGATGCACGAAGATGCACGAAGATGCACGAAGATGCACGAAGATGCACGAAGATGCACGAAGATGCACGAAGATGAACGAAGATGCACGAAGATGAACGAAGATGCACGAAGTTGCACGAAGATGCACGAAGATGAACGAAGATGAACGAAGATGAACGAAGATGAACGAAGATGAACGAAGATGAACGAAGATGAACGAAGATGCACGAAGATGCACGAAGATGCACGAAGATGAACCAAGATGAACGAAGATGAACGAAGATGAACGAAGATGAACGAAGATGCACGAAGATGCACGAAGATGCACGAAGATACACGAAGATGCACGAAGATGAACGAAGATGCACGAAGATGAACGAAGATGCACGAAGTTGCACGAAGATGCACGAAGATGCACGAAGATGCACGAAGATGCACGAAGATGCACGAAGATGCACGAAGATGCACGAAGATGCACGAAGATGCAAGAAGATGCACGAAGATGAACGAAGATGCACGAAGATGAACGAAGATGCACGAAGTTGCACGAAGATGCACGAAGATGCACGAAGATGAACGATGATGCACGAAGATGAACGGAGATGCACGAAGATGCACGAAGATGCACGAAGATGCACAAAGATGCACGAAGATGCACGAAGATGCACGAAGATGAACGAAGATGCACGAAGATGAACGAAGATGCACGAAGTTGCACGAAGATGCACGAAGATGCACGAAGATGCACGAAGATGAACGAAGATGAACGAAGATGAACGAAGATGAACGAAGATGAACGAAGATGCACGAAGATGCACGAAGATGCACGAAGATGCACGAAGATGCACGAAGATGAACGAAGATGCACGAAGATGAACGAAGATGCACGAAGTTGCACGAAGATGCACGAAGATGAACGAAGATGAACGAAGATGAACGAAGATGAACGAAGATGAACGAAGATGAACGAAGATGCACGAAGATGCACGAAGATGCACGAAGATGAACGAAGATGAACGAAGATGAACGAAGATGAACGAAGATGCACGAAGATGCACGAAGATGCACGAAGATGAACGAAGATGCACGAAGATGAACGAAGATGCACGAAGTTGCACGAAGATGCACGAAGATGCACGAAGATGCACGAAGATGAACGAAGATGAACGAAGATGAACGAAGATGCACGAAGATGCACGAAGATGCACGAAGATGCACGAAGATGAACGAAGATGCACGAAGATGAACGAAGATGCACGAAGTTGCACGAAGATGCACGAAGATGAACGAAGATGAACGAAGATGAACGAAGATGAACGAAGATGAACGAAGATGAACGAAGATGCACGAAGATGCACGAAGATGCACGAAGATGCACGAAGATGCACGAAGATGCACGAAGATGAACGAAGATGCACGAAGATGAACGAAGATGCACGAAGTTGCACGAAGATGCACGAAGATGAACGAAGATGAACGAAGATGAACGAAGATGAACGAAGATGAACGAAGATGAACGAAGATGCACGAAGATGCACGAAGATGCACGAAGATGAACCAAGATGAACGAAGATGAACGAAGATGAACGAAGATGAACGAAGATGCACGAAGATGCACGTAGATGCACGAAGATACACGAAGATGCACGAAGATGAACGAAGATGCACGAAGATGAACGAAGATGCACGAAGTTGCACGAAGATGCACGAAGATGCACGAAGATGTACGAAGATGCACGAAGATGCACGAAGATGCACGAAGATGCACGAAGATGCACGAAGATGCACGAAGATGCACGAAGATGAACGAAGATGCACGAAGATGAACGAAGATGCACGAAGTTGCACGAAGATGCACGAAGATGCACGAAGATGCACGAAGATGAACGATGATGCACGAAGATGAACGGAGATGCACGAAGATGCACGAAGATGCACGAAGATGCACAAAGATGCACGAAGATGCACGAAGATGCACGAAGATGCACGAAGATGCACGAAGATGCACGAAGATACACGAAGATGCACGAAGATGCACGAAGATGCACGAAGATGAACGAAGATGAACGAAGATAAACGAAGATGCACGAAGATGCACGAAGATGCACGAAGATGTACGAAGATGCACGAAGATGCACGAAGATGCACGAAGATGCACGAAGATGCACGAAGATGCACGAAGATGCACGAAGATGCACGAAGATGCACAAAGATGCACGAAGATGCACGAAGATGCATGAAGATGCACGAAGATGCACGAAGATGCACGAAGATACACGAAGATGAACGAAGATGAACGAAGATAAACGAAGATGAACGAAGATGAACGATGATGAACGAAGATGCACGAAGATGCACGAAGATGCACGAAGATGCACGAAGATGCACGAAGATGCACGAAGATGCACGAAGATGAACGAAGATGCACGAAGTTGCACGAAGATGCACGAAGATGCACGAAGATGCACGAAGATGCACGAAGATGCACGAAGATGCACGAAGATGCACGAAGATGAACGAAGATGCACGAAGATGAACGAAGATGCACGAAGTTGCACGAAGATGCACGAAGATGCACGAAGATGCACAAAGATGCACGAAGATGCACGAAGATGCACGAAGATGCACGAAGATGCACGAAGATGCACGAATATGCACGAAGATGCACGAAGATGAACGAAGATGAACGAAGATGAACGAAGATAAACGAAGATGAACGAAGATAAACGAAGATGAACGAAGATGAACGAAGATGCACGAAGATGCACGAAGATGCACGAAGATGAACGAAGATGAACGAAGATGAACGAAGATAAACGAAGATGAACGAAGATGAACGAAGATGAACGAAGATGCACGAAGATGCACGAAGATGCACGAAGATGCACGAAGATGCACGAAGATGCACGAAGATGCACGAAGATGCACGAAGATGCACGAAGATGCACGAAGATGAACGAAGATGCACGAAGATGAACGAAGATGCACGAAGTTGCACGAAGATGCACGAAGATGCACGAAGATGCACGAAGATGCACGAAGATGAACGAAGATGAACGAAGATGAACGAAGATGCACGAAGATGCACGAAGATGCACGAAGATGCACGAAGATGAACGAAGATGCACGAAGATGAACGAAGATGCACGAAGTTGCACGAAGATGCACGAAAATGAACGAAGATGAACGAAGATGAACGAAGATGCACGAAGATGCACGAAGATGCACGAAGATGCACGAAGATGAACGAAGATGCACGAAGATGAACGAAGATGCACGAAGTTGCACGAAGATGCACGAAGATGAACGAAGATGAACGAAGATGAACGAAGATGAACGAAGATGAACGAAGATGCACGAAGATGCACGAAGATGCACGAAGATGAACGAAGATGAACGAAGATGAACGAAGATGAACGAAGATGCACGAAGATGCACGAAGATGCACGAAGATGCACGAAGATGCACGAAGATGCACGAAGATGCACGAAGATGCACGAAGATGCACGAAGATGTACGAAGATGCACGAAGATGCACGAAGATGCACGAAGATGCACGAAGATGCACGAAGATGCACGAAGATGCACGAAGATGCACGAAGATGCACAAAGATGCACGAAGATGCACGAAGATGCACGAAGATGCATGAAGATGCACGAAGATGCACGAAGATGCACGAAGATACACGAAGATGAACGAAGATGAACGAAGATAAACGAAGATGAACGAAGATGAACGATGATGAACGAAGATGCACGAAGATGCACGAAGATGCACGAAGATGCACGAAGATGCACGAAGATGCACGAAGATGAACGAAGATGCACGAAGTTGCACGAAGATGCACGAAGATGCACGAAGATGCACGAAGATGCACGAAGATGCACGAAGATGAACGAAGATGCACGAAGATGAACGAAGATGCACGAAGTTGCACGAAGATGCACGAAGATGCACGAAGATGCACAAAGATGCACGAAGATGCACGAAGATGCACGAAGATGCACGAAGATGCACGAAGATGCACGAATATGCACGAAGATGCACGAAGATGAACGAAGATGAACGAAGATGAACGAAGATAAACGAAGATGAACGAAGATAAACGAAGATGAACGAAAATGAACGAAGATGCACGAAGATGCACGAAGATGCACGAAGATGAACGAAGATGAACGAAGATGAACGAAGATAAACGAAGATGAACGAAGATGAACGAAGATGAACGAAGATGCACGAAGATGCACGAAGATGCACGAAGATGCACGAAGATGCACGAAGATGCACGAAGATGCACGAAGATGCACGAAGATGCACGAAGATGAACGAAGATGCACGAAGATGAACGAAGATGCACGAAGTTGCACGAAGATGCACGAAGATGCACGAAGATGCACGAAGATAAACGAAGATGAACGAAGATGAACGAAGATGCACGAAGATGCACGAAGATGCACGAAGATGCACGAAGATGAACGAAGATGCACGAAGATGAACGAAGATGCACGAAGTTGCACGAAGATGCACGAAAATGAACGAAGATGAACGAAGATGAACGAAGATGCACGAAGATGCACGAAGATGCACGAAGATGCACGAAGATGAACGAAGATGAACGAAGATGAACGAAGATAAACGAAGATGAACGAAGATGAACGAAGATGAACGAAGATGCACGAAGATGCACGGAGATGCACGAAGATGCACGAAGATGCACGAAGATGCACGAAGATGCACGGAGATGCACGAAGATGCACGAAGATGAACGAAGATGCACGAAGATGAACGAAGATGCACGAAGTTGCACGAAGATGCACGAAGATGCACGAAGATGCACGAAAATGAACGAAGATGAACGAAGATGAACGAAGATGAACGAAGATGAACGAAGATGCACGAAGATGCACGAAGATGCACGAAGATGCACGAAGATGCACGAAGATGAACGAAGATGCACGAAGATGAACGAAGATGCACGAAGTTGCACGAAGATGCACGAAGATGAACGAAGATGAACGAAGATGAACGAAGATGAACGAAGATGAACGAAGATGCACGAAGATGCACGAAGATGCACGAAGATGAACGAAGATGAACGAAGATGAACGAAGATGAACGAAGATGCACGAAGATGCACGAAGATGCACGAAGATGCACGAAGATGCACGAAGATGCACGAAGATGCACGAAGATGAACGAAGATGCACGAAGATGAACGAAGATGCACGAAGTTGCACGAAGATGCACGAAGATGCACGAAGATGCACGAAGATGAACGAAGATGAACGAAGATGAACGAAGATGAACGAAGATGCACGAAGATGCACGAAGATGAACGAAGATGCACGAAGATGAACGAAGATGCACGAAGTTGCACGAAGATGCACGAAGATGAACGAAGATGAACGAAGATGAACGAAGATGAACGAAGATGAACGAAGATGCACGAAGATGCACGAAGATGCACGAAGATGCACGAAGATGCACGAAGATGAACGAAGATGAACGAAGATGAACGAAGATGAACGAAGATGCACGAAGATGCACGAAGATGCACGAAGATGAACTAAGATGAACGAAGATGAACGAAGATGAACGAAGATGAACGAAGATGCACGAAGATGCACGAAGATGCACGAAGATACACGAAGATGCACGAAGATGAACGAAGATGCACGAAGATGAACGAAGATGCACGAAGATGAACGGAGATGCACGAAGTTGCACGAAGATGCACGAAGATGAACGAAGATGAACGAAGATGAACGAAGATGAACGAAGATGAACGAAGATGAACGAAGATGCACGAAGATGCACGAAGATGCACGAAGATGAACGAAGATGAACGAAGATGAACGAAGATGAACGAAGATGCACGAAGATGCACGAAGATGCACGAAGTTGCACGAAGATGCACGAAGATGCACGAAGATGCACGAAGATGAACGATGATGCACGAAGATGAACGGAGATGCACGAAGATGCACGAAGATGCACGAAGATGCACAAAGATGCACGAAGATGCACGAAGATGCACGAAGATGCACGAAGATGCACGAAGATGCACGAAGATGCACGAAGATGCACGAAGATGCACGAAGATGCACGAAGATGAACGAAGATGAACGAAGATAAACGAAGATGCACGAAGATGCACGAAGATGCACGAAGATGTACGAAGATGCACGAAGATGCACGAAGATGCACGAAGATGCACGAAGATGCACGAAGATGCACGAAGATGCACGAAGATGAACGAAGATGCACGAAGATGAACGAAGATGCACGAAGTTGCACGAAGATGCACGAAGATGAACGAAGATGAACGAAGATGAACGAAGATGAACGAAGATGAACGAAGATGAACGAAGATGCACGAAGATGCACGAAGATGCACGAAGATGAACCAAGATGAACGAAGATGAACGAAGATGAACGAAGATGAACGAAGATGCACGAAGATGCACGAAGATGCACGAAGATACACGAAGATGCACGAAGATGAACGAAGATGCACGAAGATGAACGAAGATGCACGAAGTTGCACGAAGATGCACGAAGATGCACGAAGATGCACGAAGATGCACGAAGATGCACGAAGATGCACGAAGATGCACGAAGATGCACGAAGATGCAAGAAGATGCACGAAGATGAACGAAGATGCACGAAGATGAACGAAGATGCACGAAGTTCCACGAAGATGCACGAAGATGCACGAAGATGCACGAAGATGAACGATGATGCACGAAGATGAACGGAGATGCACGAAGATGCACGAAGATGCACGAAGATGCACAAAGATGCACGAAGATGCACGAAGATGCACGAAGATGCAAGAAGATGCACGAAGATGCACGAAGATGCACGAAGATGCACGAAGATGCACGAAGATGCACGAAGATGCACGAAGATGCACGAAGATGAACGAAGATGAACGAAGATAAACGAAGATGCACGAAGATGCACGAAGATGCACGAAGATGTACGAAGATGCACGAAGATGCACGAAGATGCACGAAGATGCACGAAGATGCACGAAGATGCACGAAGATGCACGAAGATGCACGAAGATGCACAAAGATGCACGAAGATGCACGAAGATGCATGAAGATGCACGAAGATGCACGAAGATGCACGAAGATACACGAAGATGAACGAAGATGAACGAAGATAAACGAAGATGAACGAAGATGAACGATGATGAACGAAGATGCACGAAGATGCACGAAGATGCACGAAGATGCACGAAGATGCACGAAGATGCACGAAGATGCACGAAGATGAACGAAGATGCACGAAGTTGCACGAAGATGCACGAAGATGCACGAAGATGCACGAAGATGCACGAAGATGCACGAAGATGCACGAAGATGAACGAAGATGCACGAAGATGAACGAAGATGCACGAAGTTGCACGAAGATGCACGAAGATGCACGAAGATGCACAAAGATGCACGAAGATGCACGAAGATGCACGAAGATGCACGAAGATGCACGAAGATGCACGAATATGCACGAAGATGCACGAAGATGAACGAAGATGAACGAAGATGAACGAAGATAAACGAAGATGAACGAAGATAAACGAAGATGAACGAAGATGAACGAAGATGCACGAAGATGCACGAAGATGCACGAAGATGAACGAAGATGAACGAAGATGAACGAAGATAAACGAAGATGAACGAAGATGAACGAAGATGAACGAAGATGCACGAAGATGCACGAAGATGCACGAAGATGCACGAAGATGCACGAAGATGCACGAAGATGCACGAAGATGCACGAAGATGCACGAAGATGCACGAAGATGAACGAAGATGCACGAAGATGAACGAAGATGCACGAAGTTGCACGAAGATGCACGAAGATGCACGAAGATGCACGAAGATGAACGAAGATGAACGAAGATGAACGAAGATGCACGAAGATGCACGAAGATGCACGAAGATGCACGAAGATGAACGAAGATGCACGAAGATGAACGAAGATGCACGAAGTTGCACGAAGATGCACGAAAATGAACGAAGATGAACGAAGATGAACGAAGATGCACGAAGATGCACGAAGATGCACGAAGATGCACGAAGATGAACGAAGATGAACGAAGATGAACGAAGATAAACGAAGATGAACGAAGATGAACGAAGATGAACGAAGATGCACGAAGATGCACGAAGATGCACGAAGATGCACGAAGATGCACGAAGATGCACGAAGATGCACGAAGATGCACGGAGATGCACGAAGATGCACGAAGATGAACGAAGATGCACGAAGATGAACGAAGATGCACGAAGTTGCACGAAGATGCACGAAGATGCACGAAGATGCACGAAGATGAACGAAGATGAACGAAGATGAACGAAGATGAACGAAGATGAACGAAGATGCACGAAGATGCACGAAGATGCACGAAGATGCACGAAGATGCACGAAGATGAACGAAGATGCACGAAGATGAACGAAGATGCACGAAGTTGCACGAAGATGCACGAAGATGAACGAAGATGAACGAAGATGAACGAAGATGAACGAAGATGAACGAAGATGCACGAAGATGCACGAAGATGCACGAAGATGAACGAAGATGAACGAAGATGAACGAAGATGAACGAAGATGCACGAAGATGCACGAAGATGCACGAAGATGCACGAAGATGCACGAAGATGCACGAAGATGCACGAAGATGCACGAAGATGCACGAAGATGCACGAAGATGTACGAAGATGCACGAAGATGCACGAAGATGCACGAAGATGCACGAAGATGCACGAAGATGCACGAAGATGCACGAAGATGCACGAAGATGCACAAAGATGCACGAAGATGCACGAAGATGCATGAAGATGCACGAAGATGCACGAAGATGCACGAAGATACACGAAGATGAACGAAGATGAACGAAGATAAACGAAGATGAACGAAGATGAACGATGATGAACGAAGATGCACGAAGATGCACGAAGATGCACGAAGATGCACGAAGATGCACGAAGATGCACGAAGATGCACGAAGATGAACGAAGATGCACGAAGTTGCACGAAGATGCACGAAGATGCACGAAGATGCACGAAGATGCACGAAGATGCACGAAGATGCACGAAGATGAACGAAGATGCACGAAGATGAACGAAGATGCACGAAGTTGCACGAAGATGCACGAAGATGCACGAAGATGCACAAAGATGCACGAAGATGCACGAAGATGCACGAAGATGCACGAAGATGCACGAAGATGCACGAATATGCACGAAGATGCACGAAGATGAACGAAGATGAACGAAGATGAACGAAGATAAACGAAGATGAACGAAGATAAACGAAGATGAACGAAGATGAACGAAGATGCACGAAGATGCACGAAGATGCACGAAGATGAACGAAGATGAACGAAGATAAACGAAGATGAACGAAGATGAACGAAGATGCACGAAGATGCACGAAGATGAACGAAGATGAACGAAGATGAACGAAGATGAACGAAGATAAACGAAGATGAACGAAGATGAACGAAGATGAACGAAGATGCACGAAGATGCACGAAGATGCACGAAGATGCACGAAGATGCACGAAGATGCACGAAGATGCACGAAGATGCACGAAGATGCACGAAGATGCACGAAGATGCACGAAGATGAACGAAGATGCACGAAGATGAACGAAGATGCACGAAGTTGCACGAAGATGCACGAAGATGCACGAAGATGCACGAAGATGAACGAAGATGAACGAAGATGAACGAAGATGCACGAAAATGAACGAAGATGAACGAAGATGAACGAAGATGCACGAAGATGCACGAAGATGCACGAAGATGAACGAAGATGAACGAAGATGAACGAAGATAAACGAAGATGAACGAAGATGAACGAAGATGAACGAAGATGCACGAAGATGCACGGAGATGCACGAAGATGCACGAAGATGCACGAAGATGCACGAAGATGCACGAAGATGCACGGAGATGCACGAAGATGCACGAAGATGAACGAAGATGCACGAAGATGAACGAAGATGCACGAAGTTGCACGAAGATGCACGAAGATGCACGAAGATGCACGAAGATGAACGAAGATGAACGAAGATGAACGAAGATGAACGAAGATGAACGAAGATGCACGAAGATGCACGAAGATGCACGAAGATGCACGAAGATGCACGAAGATGAACGAAGATGCACGAAGATGAACGAAGATGCACGAAGATGCACGAAGATGAACGAAGATGAACGAAGATGAACGAAGATGAACGGAGATGAACGAAGATGCACGAAGATGCACGAAGATGCACGAAGATGAACGAAAATGAACGAAGATGAACGAAGATGAACGAAGATGCACGAAGATGCACGAAGATGCACGAAGATGCACGAAGATGCACGAAGATGCACGAAGATGCACGAAGATGAACGAAGATGCACGAAGATGAACGAAGATGCACGAAGTTGCACGAAGATGCACGAAGATGCACGAAGATGCACGAAGATGCACGAAGATGCACGAAGATGCACGAAGATGAACGAAGATGAACGAAGATAAACGAAGATGCACGAAGATGCACGAAGATGCACGAAGATGTACGAAGATGCACGAAGATGCACGAAGATGCACGAAGATGCACGAAGATGCACGAAGATGCACGAAGATGCACGAAGATGCACGAAGATGAACGAAGATGCACGAAGATGAACGAAGATGCACGAAGTTGCACGAAGATGCACGAAGATGAACGAAGATGAACGAAGATGAACGAAGATGAACGAAGATGAACGAAGATGAACGAAGATGCACGAAGATGCACGAAGATGCACGAAGATGAACCAAGATGAACGAAGATGAACGAAGATGAACGAAGATGAACGAAGATGCACGAAGATGCACGAAGATGCACGAAGATACACGAAGATGCACGAAGATGAACGAAGATGCACGAAGATGAACGAAGATGCACGAAGTTGCACGAAGATGCACGAAGATGCACGAAGATGCACGAAGATGCACGAAGATGCACGAAGATGCACGAAGATGCACGAAGATGCACGAAGATGCAAGAAGATGCACGAAGATGAACGAAGATGCACGAAGATGAACGAAGATGCACGAAGTTGCACGAAGATGCACGAAGATGCACGAAGATGCACGAAGATGAACGATGATGCACGAAGATGAACGGAGATGCACGAAGATGCACGAAGATGCACGAAGATGCACAAAGATGCACGAAGATGCACGAAGATGCACGAAGATGCACGAAGATGCACGAAGATGCACGAAGATGCACGAAGATGCACGAAGATGCACGAAGATGCACGAAGATGAACGAAGATGAACGAAGATAAACGAAGATGCACGAAGATGCACGAAGATGCACGAAGATGTACGAAGATGCACGAAGATGCACGAAGATGCACGAAGATGCACGAAGATGCACGAAGATGCACGAAGATGCACGAAGATGCACGAAGATGCACAAAGATGCACGAAGATGCACGAAGATGCATGAAGATGCACGAAGATGCACGAAGATGCACGAAGATACACGAAGATGAACGAAGATGAACGAAGATAAACGAAGATGAACGAAGATGAACGATGATGAACGAAGATGCACGAAGATGCACGAAGATGCACGAAGATGCACGAAGATGCACGAAGATGCACGAAGATGCACGAAGATGAACGAAGATGCACGAAGTTGCACGAAGATGCACGAAGATGCACGAAGATGCACGAAGATGCACGAAGATGCACGAAGATGAACGAAGATGCACGAAGATGAACGAAGATGCACGAAGTTGCACGAAGATGCACGAAGATGCACGAAGATGCACAAAGATGCACGAAGATGCACGAAGATGCACGAAGATGCACGAAGATGCACGAAGATGCACGAATATGCACGAAGATGCACGAAGATGAACGAAGATGAACGAAGATAAACGAAGATGAACGAAGATGAACGAAGATGAACGAAGATGCACGAAGATGCACGAAGATGCACGAAGATGCACGAAGATGCACGAAGATGCACGAAGATGCACGAAGATGCACGAAGATGCACGAAGATGCACGAAGATGAACGAAGATGCACGAAGATGAACGAAGATGCACGAAGTTGCACGAAGATGCACGATGATGCACGAAGATGCACGAAGATGAACGAAGATGAACGAAGATGAACGAAGATGCACGAAGATGCACGAAGATGCACGAAGATGCACGAAGATGAACGAAGATGCACGAAGATGAACGAAGATGCACGAAGTTGCACGAAGATGCACGAAAATGAACGAAGATGAACGAAGATGAACGAAGATGCACGAAGATGCACGAAGATGCACGAAGATGCACGAAGATGCACGAAGATGAACGAAGATGAACGAAGATGAACGAAGATAAACGAAGATGAACGAAGATGAACGAAGATGAACGAAGATGCACGAAGATGCACGAAGATGCACGAAGATGCACGAAGATGCACGAAGATGCACGAAGATGCACGAAGATGCACGGAGATGCACGAAGATGCACGAAGATGAACGAAGATGCACGAAGATGAACGAAGATGCACGAAGTTGCACGAAGATGCACGAAGATGCACGAAGATGCACGAAGATGAACGAAGATGAACGAAGATGAACGAAGATGAACGAAGATGAACGAAGATGCACGAAGATGCACGAAGATGCACGAAGATGCACGAAGATGCACGAAGATGAACGAAGATGCACGAAGATGAACGAAGATGCACGAAGTTGCACGAAGATGCACGAAGATGAACGAAGATGAACGAAGATGAACGAAGATGAACGAAGATGAACGAAGATGCACGAAGATGCACGAAGATGCACGAAGATGAACGAAGATGAACGTAGATGAACGAAGATGAACGAAGATGCACGAAGATGCACGAAGATGCACGAAGATGCACGAAGATGCACGAAGATGCACGAAGATGCACGAAGATGCACGAAGATGCACGAAGATGCACGAAGATGTACGAAGATGCACGAAGATGCACGAAGATGCACGAAGATGCACGAAGATGCACGAAGATGCACGAAGATGCACGAAGATGCACGAAGATGCACAAAGATGCACGAAGATGCACGAAGATGCATGAAGATGCACGAAGATGCACGAAGATGCACGAAGATACACGAAGATGAACGAAGATGAACGAAGATAAACGAAGATGAACGAAGATGAACGATGATGAACGAAGATGCACGAAGATGCACGAAGATGCACGAAGATGCACGAAGATGCACGAAGATGCACGAAGATGCACGAAGATGAACGAAGATGCACGAAGTTGCACGAAGATGCACGAAGATGCACGAAGATGCACGAAGATGCACGAAGATGCACGAAGATGCACGAAGATGAACGAAGATGCACGAAGATGAACGAAGATGCACGAAGTTGCACGAAGATGCACGAAGATGCACGAAGATGCACAAAGATGCACGAAGATGCACGAAGATGCACGAAGATGCACGAAGATGCACGAAGATGCACGAATATGCACGAAGATGCACGAAGATGAACGAAGATGAACGAAGATGAACGAAGATAAACGAAGATGAACGAAGATAAACGAAGATGAACGAAGATGAACGAAGATGCACGAAGATGCACGAAGATGCACGAAGATGAACGAAGATGAACGAAGATAAACGAAGATGAACGAAGATGAACGAAGATGCACGAAGATGCACGAAGATGAACGAAGATGAACGAAGATGAACGAAGATGAACGAAGATAAACGAAGATGAACGAAGATGAACGAAGATGAACGAAGATGCACGAAGATGCACGAAGATGCACGAAGATGCACGAAGATGCACGAAGATGCACGAAGATGCACGAAGATGCACGAAGATGCACGAAGATGAACGAAGATGCACGAAGATGAACGAAGATGCACGAAGTTGCACGAAGATGCACGAAGATGCACGAAGATGCACGAAGATGAACGAAGATGAACGAAGATGAACGAAGATGCACGAAAATGAACGAAGATGAACGAAGATGAACGAAGATGCACGAAGATGCACGAAGATGCACGAAGATGCACGAAGATGAACGAAGATGAACGAAGATGAACGAAGATAAACGAAGATGAACGAAGATGAACGAAGATGAACGAAGATGCACGAAGATGCACGGAGATGCACGAAGATGCACGAAGATGCACGAAGATGCACGAAGATGCACGAAGATGCACGGAGATGCACGAAGATGCACGAAGATGAACGAAGATGCACGAAGATGAACGAAGATGCACGAAGTTGCACGAAGATGCACGAAGATGCACGAAGATGCACGAAGATGAACGAAGATGAACGAAGATGAACGAAGATGAACGAAGATGAACGAAGATGCACGAAGATGCACGAAGATGCACGAAGATGCACGAAGATGCACGAAGATGAACGAAGATGCACGAAGATGAACGAAGATGCACGAAGTTGCACGAAGATGCACGAAGATGAACGAAGATGAACGAAGATGAACGAAGATGAACGAAGATGAACGAAGATGCACGAAGATGCACGAAGATGCACGAAGATGCACGAAGATGCACGAAGATGCACGAAGATGCACGAAGATGCACGAAGATGCACGAAGATGCACGAAGATGCACGAAGATGCACGAAGATGCACGAAGATGCACGAAGATGAACGAAGATGCACGAAGATGAACGAAGATGCACGAAGTTGCACGAAGATGCACGAAGATGCACGAAGATGCACGAAGATGAACGAAGATGAACGAAGATGAACGAAGATGAACGAAGATGCACGAAGATGCACGAAGATGAACGAAGATGCACGAAGATGAACGAAGATGCACGAAGTTGCACGAAGATGCACGAAGATGAACGAAGATGAACGAAGATGAACGAAGATGAACGAAGATGAACGAAGATGCACGAAGATGCACGAAGATGCACGAAGATGCACGAAGATGAACGAAGATGAACGAAGATGAACGAAGATGAACGAAGATGCACGAAGATGCACGAAGATGCACGAAGATGAACTAAGATGAACGAAGATGAACGAAGATGAACGAAGATGAACGAAGATGCACGAAGATGCACGAAGATGCACGAAGATACACGAAGATGCACGAAGATGAACGAAGATGCACGAAGATGAACGAAGATGCACGAAGTTGCACGAAGATGCACGAAGATGCACGAAGATGCACGAAGATGCACGAAGATGCACGAAGATGCACGAAGATGCACGAAGATGCACGAAGATACACGAAGATGCACGAAGATGCACGAAGATGAACGAAGATGCACGAAGATGAACGAAGATGCACGAAGTTGCACGAAGATGCACGAAGATGCACGAAGATGCACGAAGATGCACGAAGATGAACGATGATGCACGAAGATGAACGGAGATGCACGAAGATGCACAAAGATGCACGAAGATGCACAAAGATGCACGAAGATGCACGAAGATGCACGAAGATGCACGAAGATGCACGAAGATGCACGAAGATGCACGAAGATGCATGAAGATGCACGAAGATGCACGAAGATGAACGAAGATGAACGAAGATAAACGAAGATGCACGAAGATGCACGAAGATGCACGAAGATGTACGAAGATGCACGAAGATGCACGAAGATGCACGAAGATGCACGAAGATGCACGAAGATGCACGAAGATGCACGAAGATGCACGAAGATGCACGAAGATGCACAAAGATGCACGAAGATGCACGAAGATGCATGAAGATGCACGAAGATGCACGAAGATGCACGAAGATACACGAAGATGAACGAAGATGAACGAAGATAAACGAAGATGAACGAAGATGAACGATGATGAACGAAGATGCACGAAGATGCACGAAGATGCACGAAGATGCACGAAGATGCACGAAGATGAACGGAGATGCACGAAGATGCACGAAGATGCACGAAGATGCACAAAGATGCACGAAGATGCACGAAGATGCACGAAGATGCACGAAGATGCACGAAGATGCACGAAGATGAACGAAGATGAACGAAGATAAACGAAGATGAACGAAGATAAACGAAGATGAACGAAGATGAACGAAGATGCACGAAGATGCACGAAGATGCACGAAGATGAACGAAGATGAACGAAGATGAACGAAGATGAACGAAGATAAACGAAGATGAACGAAGATGAACGAAGATGCACGAAGATGCACGAAGATGCACGAAGATGCACGAAGATGCACGAAGATGCACGAAGATGCACGAAGATGCACGAAGATGCACGAAGATGCATGAAGATGCACGAAGATGAACGAAGATGCACGAAGATGAACGAAGATGCACGAAGTTGCACGAAGATGCACGAAGATGCACGAAGATGCACGAAGATGAACGAAGATGAACGAAGATGAACGAAGATGCACGAAGATGCACGAAGATGCACGAAGATGCACGAAGATGAACGAAGATGCACGAAGATGAACGAAGATGCACGAAGTTGCACGAAGATGCACGAAGATGAACGAAGATGAACGAAGATGAACGAAGATGCACGAAGATGCACGAAGATGCACGAAGATGAACGAAGATGAACGAAGATGAACGAAGATAAACGAAGATGAACGAAGATGAACGAAGATGAACGAAGATGCACGAAGATGCACGAAGATGCACGAAGATGCACGAAGATGCACGAAGATGCACGAAGATGCACGAAGATGCACGGAGATGCACGAAGATGCACGAAGATGAACGAAGATGCACGAAGATGAACGAAGATGCACGAAGTTGCACGAAGATGCACGAAGATGCACGAAGATGCACGAAGATGAACGAAGATGAACGAAGATGAACGAAGATGAACGAAGATGCACGAAGATGCACGAAGATGCACGAAGATGCACGAAGATGCACGAAGATGAACGAAGATGCACGAAGATGAACGAAGATGCACGAAGTTGCACGAAGATGCACGAAGATGAACGAAGATGAACGAAGATGAACGAAGATGAACGAAGATGAACGAAGATGAACGAAGATGAACGAAGATGCACGAAGATGCACGAAGATGCACGAAGATGAACGAAGATGAACGAAGATGAACGAAGATGCACGAAGATGCACGAAGATGCACGAAGATGCACGAAGATGCACGAAGATGCACGAAGATGAACGAAGATGCACGAAGATGAACGAAGATGCACGAAGTTGCACGAAGATGCACGAAGATGCACGAAGATGAACGAAGATGAACGAAGATGAACGAAGATGAACGAAGATGCACGAAGATGCACGAAGATGCACGAAGATGCACGAAGATGAACGAAGATGCACGAAGATGAACGAAGATGCACGAAGTTGCACGAAGATGCACGAAGATGAACGAAGATGAACGAAGATGAACGAAGATGAACGAAGATGAACGAAGATGAACGAAGATGAACGAAGATGCACGAAGATGCACGAAGATGCACGAAGATGCACGAAGATGCACGAAGATGAACGAAGATGCACGAAGATGAACGAAGATGCACGAAGATGCATGAAGATGCACGAAGATGCACGAAGATGCACGAAGATACACGAAGATGAACGAAGATGAACGAAGATAAACGAAGATGAACGAAGATGAACGATGATGAACGAAGATGCACGAAGATGCACGAAGATGCACGAAGATGCACGAAGATGCACGAAGATGCACGAAGATGAACGAAGATGCACGAAGTTGCACGAAGATGCACGAAGATGCACGAAGATGCACGAAGATGCACGAAGATGCACGAAGATGAACGAAGATGCACGAAGATGAACGAAGATGCACGAAGTTGCACGAAGATGCACGAAGATGCACGAAGATGCACAAAGATGCACGAAGATGCACGAAGATGCACGGAGATGCACGAAGATGCACGAAGATGCACGAAGATGCACGAATATGCACGAAGATGCACGAAGATGAACGAAGATGAACGAAGATAAACGAAGATGAACGAAGATAAACGAAGATGAACGAAGATGAACGAAGATGCACGAAGATGCACGAAGATGAACGAAGATGAACGAAGATGAACGAAGATGAACGAAGATAAACGAAGATGAACGAAGATGAACGAAGATGAACGAAGATGCACGAAGATGCACGAAGATGCACGAAGATGCACGAAGATGCACGAAGATGCACGAAGATGCACGAAGATGCACGAAGATGCACGAAGATGCACGAAGATGCACGAAGATGAACGAAGATGCACGAAGATGAACGAAGATGCACGAAGTTGCACGAAGATGCACGAAGATGCACGAAGATGCACGAAGATGAACGAAGATGAACGAAGATGAACGAAGATGCACGAAGATGCACGAAGATGCACGAAGATGCACGAAGATGAACGAAGATGCACGAAGATGAACGAAGATGCACGAAGTTGCACGAAGTTGCACGAAGATGCACGAAAATGAACGAAGATGAACGAAGATGAACGAAGATGCACGAAGATGCACGAAGATGCACGAAGATGAACGAAGATGAACGAAGATGAACGAAGATAAACGAAGATGAACGAAGATGAACGAAGATGAACGAAGATGCACGAAGATGCACGAAGATGCACGAAGATGCACGAAGATGCACGAAGATGCACGAAGATGCACGAAGATGCACGAAGATGCACGGAGATGCACGAAGATGCACGAAGATGAACGAAGATGCACGAAGATGAACGAAGATGCACGAAGTTGCACGAAGATGCACGAAGATGCACGAAGATGAACGAAGATGAACGAAGATGAACGAAGATGAACGAAGATGAACGAAGATGCACGAAGATGCACGAAGATGCACGAAGATGCACGAAGATGCACGAAGATGAACGAAGATGCACGAAGATGAACGAAGATGCACGAAGATGCACGAAGATGCACGAAGATGAACGAAGATGAACGAAGATGAACGAAGATGCACGAAGATGCACGAAGATGCACGAAGATGCACGAAGATGCACGAAGATGCACGAAGATGAACGAAGATGCACGAAGATGAACGAAGATGCACGAAGTTGCACGAAGATGCACGAAGATGCACGAAATTGCACGAAGATGAACGAAGATGAACGAAGATGAACGAAGATGAACGAAGATGCACGAAGATGCACGAAGATGCACGAAGATGCACGAAGATGAACGAAGATGCACGAAGATGCACGAAGATGCACGAAGATGAACGAAGATGAACGAAGATGAACGAAGATAAACGAAGATGAACGAAGATGAACGAAGATGAACGAAGATGCACGAAGATGCACGAAGATGCACGAAGATGCACGAAGATGCACGAAGATGCACGAAGATGCACGAAGATGCACGAAGATGCACGGAGATGCACGAAGATGCACGAAGATGAACGAAGATGCACGAAGATGAACGAAGATGCACGAAGTTGCACGAAGATGCACGAAGATGCACGAAGATGAACGAAGATGAACGAAGATGAACGAAGATGAACGAAGATGAACGAAGATGCACGAAGATGCACGAAGATGCACGAAGATGCACGAAGATGCACGAAGATGAACGAAGATGCACGAAGATGAACGAAGATGCACGAAGTTGCACGAAGATGCACGAAGATGAACGAAGATGAACGAAGATGAACGAAGATGAACGAAGATGAACGAAGATGCACGAAGATGCACGAAGATGCACGAAGATGAACGAAGATGAACGAAGATGAACGAAGATGAACGAAGATGCACGAAGATGCACGAAGATGCACGAAGATGCACGAAGATGCACGAAGATGCACGAAGATGAACGAAGATGCACGAAGATGAACGAAGATGCACGAAGTTGCACGAAGATGCACGAAGATGCACGAAGATGCACGAAGATGAACGAAGATGAACGAAGATGAACGAAGATGAACGAAGATGCACGAAGATGCACGAAGATGCACGAAGATGCACGAAGATGAACGAAGATGCACGAAGATGAACGAAGATGCACGAAGTTGCACGAAGATGCACGAAGATGAACGAAGATGAACGAAGATGAACGAAGATGAACGAAGATGAACGAAGATGCACGAAGATGCACGAAGATGCACGAAGATGCACGAAGATGCACGAAGATGAACGAAGATGCACGAAGATGAACGAAGATGCACGAAGATGCACGAAGTTGCACGAAGATGCACGAAGATGAACGAAGATGAACGAAGATGAACGAAGATGAACGAAGATGAACGAAGATGAACGAAGATGCACGAAGATGCACGAAGATGCACGAAGATGAACTAAGATGAACGAAGATGAACGAAGATGAACGAAGATGAACGAAGATGCACGAAGATGCACGAAGATGCACGAAGATACACGAAGATGCACGAAGATGAACGAAGATGCACGAAGATGAACGAAGATGCACGAAGTTGCACGAAGATGCACGAAGATGCACGAAGATGCACGAAGATGCACGAAGATGCACGAAGATGCACGAAGATGCACGAAGATGCACGAAGATGCACGAAGATGCACGAAGATGCACGAAGATGAACGAAGATGCACGAAGATGAACGAAGATGCACGAAGTTGCACGAAGATGCACGAAGATGCACGAAGATGCACGAAGATGCACAAAGATGAACGATGATGCACGAAGATGAACGGAGATGCACGAAGATGCACGAAAATGCACGAAGATGCACGAAGATGCACAAAGATGCACGAAGATGCACGAAGATGCACGAAGATGCACGAAGATGCACGAAGATGCACGAAGATGCACGAAGATGCACGAAGATGCACGAAGATGCACGAAGATGCACGAAGATGAACGAAGATGAACGAAGATAAACGAAGATGCACGAAGATGCACGAAGATGCACGAAGATGTACGAAGATGCACGAAGATGCACGAAGATGCACGAAGATGCACGAAGATGCACGAAGATGCACGAAGATGCACGAAGATGCACAAAGATGCACGAAGATGCACGAAGATGCAAGAAGATGCACGAAGATGCACGAAGATGCACGAAGATACACGAAGATGAACTAAGATGAACGAAGATGAACGAAGATGAACGAAGATGAACGAAGATGCACGAAGATGCACGAAGATGCACGAAGATGCACGAAGATACACGAAGATGCACGAAGATGAACGAAGATGCACGAAGTTGCACGAAGATGCACGAAGATGCACGAAGATGCACGAAGATGAACGAAGATGAACGAAGATAAACGAAGATGCACGAAGATGCACGAAGATGCACGAAGATGTACGAAGATGCACGAAGATGCACGAAGATGCACGAAGATGCACGAAGATGCACGAAGATGCACGAAGATGCACGAAGATGCACAAAGATGCACGAAGATGCACGAAGATGCAAGAAGATGCACGAAGATGCACGAAGATGCACGAAGATACACGAAGATGAACGAAGATGAACGAAGATAAACGAAGATGAACGAAGATGAACGATGATGAACGAAGATGCACGAAGATGCACGAAGATGCACGAAGATGCACGAAGATGCACGAAGATGCACGAAGATGCACGAAGATGCACGAAGATGAACGAAGATGCACGAAGTTGCACGAAGATGCACGAAGATGCACGAAGATGCACGAAGATGCACGAAGATGCACGAAGATGCACGAAGATGAACGAAGATGCACGAAGATGAACGAAGATACACGAAGTTGCACGAAGATGCACGAAGATGCACGAAGATGCACGAAGATGCACGAAGATGAACGATGATGCACGAAGATGAACGGAGATGCACGAAGATGCACGAAGATGCACGAAGATGCACAAAGATGCACGAAGATGCACGAAGATGCACGAAGATGCACGAAGATGCACGAAGATGCACGAAGATGCACGAAGATGCACGAAGATGCACGAAGATGCACGAAGATGCACGAAGATGAACGAAGATGCACGAAGATGAACGAAGATGCACGAAGATGCACGAAGATGCACGAAGATGCACGAAGATGAACGAAGATGCACGAAGATGAACGAAGATGCACGAAGTTGCACGAAGATGCACGAAGATGAACGAAGATGAACGAAGATGAACGAAGATGAACGAAGATGAACGAAGATGCACGAAGATGCACGAAGATGCACGAAGATGAACGAAGATGAACGAAGATGAACGAAGATGAACGAAGATGAACGAAGATGCACGAAGATGCACGAAGATGCACGAAGATGCACGAAGATGCACGAAGATGCACGAAGATGCACGAAGATGAACGAAGATGCACGAAGATGAACGAAGATACACGAAGTTGCACGAAGATGCACGAAGATGCACGAAGATGCACGAAGATGAACGAAGATGAACGAAGATGAACGAAGATGAACGAAGATGCACGAAGATGCACGAAGATGCACGAAGATGCACGAAGATGAACGAAGATGCACGAAGATGAACGAAGATGCACGAAGTTGCACGAAGATGCACGAAGATGAACGAAGATGAACGAAGATGAACGAAGATGAACGAAGATGAACGAAGATGAACGAAGATGCACGAAGATGCACGAAGATGCACGAAGATGAACGAAGATGAACGAAGATGAACGAAGATGAACGAAGATGAACGAAGATGAACAAAGATGAACGAAGATGATGATGATGATGATGATGATGATGATGATGATGATGATGATGATGTAAGGGTCTTAATTCGGGGTAAAGAACCTTACAAGGGGAGCCCGAGAACTAGATATGTCTGGTAGTTATATCGGTTGCCTCGGGCGCCAGTTTTTTTGAAAGTGGTATGCTCCACTTGCTTCCAGAACTTATGGTTCTTCGGAAGACCCTAGGGTAGCTATCAGTGGAGAAGGAATACAAAGTAACTGTATACAATGTACCCCCTTGTGTAAACCAGGGGTCAGATAGTTAGACTCTGGTAAAGTAACCTAAGAAAGGGTAGGCTTTAATTACTCTCACTCAGGATATTCTGGATTACAAAAGCTACCTAGCAATGCAGTAATCTAGTCGTATTTCAGGTTATCTGGTTCAACAAATCAATTTACGATATAAAAATATACGGAGTTTTATTTATTCAGGACATACAAATAACAACGAGCAATCAAAATGATTTTTACAAAAGCAATACAGTTATAACAAAAATACATACAGCCTTAAGCCCAGGAATGCAATGACACTAAACAGCTGATTTCATGAACGGATTTTAAAGCGAATTTGTTTCATCTGAATCGGAAGCAATTAGCACAAGTCCCAAATTATAAGTTTGAAAATAGAAAATCTAACTCAAATATACAGGAAAAGCAGGGCGAAAGCATTAAACGGAAAAGCGGTGCAGGCGAGCTATTTAGGAGACCAAGATAAGTTCAATTCCAAGATTTTCATACGATAATATCAATACCAAATCTGGTTACACGGGTACACGCTACTCGCAATATCACAGAAGACTGATCCTCGAAAGAAACAAACCCCCTGGGATATTTTAATTCAACCACGGTATCGGTCCTAATACGTGTTATGTCGAATATCACAAAAAGGCTGATCCTCGAAAGAAGCAAACCCCCTGGGATATTTTAGTATCGACCACGATATCGGTCCTGGCACGCGTTATTACGAATATCACAAAAGGCTGATCCTCGAAAGAAGCAAACCCCCTGGGATATTTCAGTACAACCACGGTTTCGGTCCTGGCGTAAACTTTACGAGAAAATTGATATGAAAATAGTCGAAAAGAACTTACAGGTACTTACAGGTAATCGGGTACAATCGATAGTTTATGGAAAACAATGCTTACGCTGGCTACGGCAACTAAGGGAATTCGGTTATCGGCTAGAGCGCTCGCTTCACGCAGGTTGGCACGTTCAGGTGTTAGGTTAGGACTTAGAAAAATGAAATCAAAACAAACTAGATTTACGAAAATTAACTTAAAGAAAATATTCCGGAAAGTAAACGGTAAAATCAAACTGGTGATAACGGTATGACCGGCAATTTCGGATTCAATCAAACTGGAATGAAATTACGAACTGGAATTAAACCAATCAGAATAATAACAAACTATGCAGCACTTATAATCAACACGAATCGCAAGGATAAGAAAAGAAGCAAAACGGAAAGCCAAATAGCAAAGAACCAAAGAACCCTCAGGCTGGGATCTCCGGCGTATTTATACCTTCGGAAAATCATCTCAAGGACTGGCTTTTGATTGGTTGAATCGGGTCAGGTGACATGTGACCTTCCACTATTTTGCCGGTACTAGCGCAAAAAACCTGGAAAGCACGTGAAATAGAAGAAATGCGGAGAAAACGATTTTTCATATAAAACAGGAATATAGAAATGATTCCCTATCATCGCTAATGCTGCTGAACAAATTTGATCTAGAAATATTCAGGACTAAAAGAGTTATTTACAGGTAAACATCTCCATGATCTCAGGGTCATCTCAGATTTCTCAAAAGGTATTTGTTCTAGGTATTTTCCTCCGCATTGCCTCTCAATTTCCTCAGAAGTCCCTGTGGGCATCATCAATCTAATCTGAAGTGCAAAGTAAACATGATAGTACTCTGGAGACACTCAGAAAGACTTCTCAGGCTTGGAATCGAATACTCAGATTACAGGCTGTCCTAGGGCTTTCATAAACTTAGTTCACACATAGTATATATCTGCAATTTCGGAATAACATCCTGGACAGGGTTTTCAGTATACAGGGTGTGTAATTTGGCAATTGAACTGATAACCTAGATTCAAATCGGAATGACAGGTTAGTGTATTGTAGGGAGCAAAGGGTTGCCCCCTCAGGTTGAATACAACGTTTAGTAATGAAGGTAGCTGAAAGCGCTTCGTTACACACCCCTCCTACTTGCGGAAGAAAAAAAATTGGAGACTCGGCTGCAATTTTTTTTCTTAAAGAAAACCCTACAAAACAACAAAAGGAACAAACTTCTCCTGTACGGTAGGCTGGCAGTCCGGACGGGCGAAATGACGGCTGGTTTCGGGGCAGGCGGAGGCCTGCTGTCGGGGCAGGCGGAATGCCTGCTGGTTACGGGGCTGGTGGGTTCTATCTGGTCAGTCTGGCTCTTGCCTGGACGGGGTGACGCGATTCGGGGGTTCTCTGGGACCAAGACGGGTACATACCGGTGAGATGGTCTCTGGACTAACATCTCGGTGGTAGTCGATATCATTTCCGTGGCAGTCGGTATCATCTCGGTGGCTTCGGGTTCCTTGACCAAAAGGTCCATCGTCTGGTCGGGTTCGTTAAAGATCTACGGATTTCAAAATATTACGAGGTCGCGTCGTCAATGAACGGTTTTAGATCTTTGACGTGTACTCGATTACATCGCTTTCCGTTCGGGCCTTTCAGGTCATATACTACAGGGGATACAACGCGGGTGACGGTGAACGGTCCGGAGTATTTGGGAGCTAGTTTGGCGGCGTGTCCCCGAATGCCGGAGGAGAGGTTATGTTCTCTCTTCATCACCTTATCTCCAAGATGGCATCTCCAATCCCGGCGTCTGAGGTTGTAGTAGTGGCTTTGCTGGTTGAAAGCCCGTGCCAAGTTCACTCGAACCAACTCGTGCACCTCTTGCAGCTTGGTCAGGTGGGTGGCCCAAATCTTCGGAGCGGATTCGGTTTCTTTTTCCGGGGTGTCAGGTCGATATACCGCTTTCGGTGGTTCCAACTCTCTTCCGAACATTAAAAATGCGGGACTGAAACCGGTGGAGTCGTGGCGGGCAGTATTTACGGCGAATTGGAGTTCAGGCAGGTACTGGTCCCATTTCCGATGATCGTTCCCGCAATATTGGGCGATCATTGTTTTCACCGTTTTGTTGGTGCGTTCCACGGGGTTTGCTTGGGGCGTATACGGCGGTGTCAGGCGGTGTTTTATCTCCAGTTCGGTGAGGAGGTCTTCGAAGGGTTTACCGGTGTACTGTGTTCCGTTGTCACTGATTACGGTAGCCGGACGTCCAAATCTCAGGATAATATCCTCGTAAAACGCTTGCGAGACGGCTCTGGATGTTGCTTTTCGGAGAGGTCTGAGTTGTACCCACTTGGTGAACCTATCTTGGTATACGGCCAGGTAACAATTTCCTTTACTGGAACGGGGTAGTGGTCCGACTAGGTCGGTGGAGACGGTATCCCACGGTTTAGTGTTCAGGGATGGATGCATCTTGCCAGGCGGTTGTTGCTGCGAAACTTTGTACTGTTGGCAGGTTTTACAGCTCCGGACGTAGTGAGCGATTTCTCGGAACATTTCGGGCCAGTAATACTTGTGCGTGATCCGGGCGGTAGTCTTAGCTATTCCCATATGGCCGGCGGTGACATCATCGTGGTTTTCTACCAGAACTTGTTGTCGGAGGGGCTTTGGGACGCAGAGCTTCCAGGGGTCACTCATACCCAACTCGCACAACTTGTTGGCATCCCAGAAGTGTCGGAATAATCTTCCCTCTTTGATGCAGAAATCTGGGAATGCTTCTGGATTTTTCCCCACTTCCGCTTTCTTCGTGCGGTACCATGAACATTTTTCTCCGGCTGCTATGTCATCTGCAGTGGCACAGCATTGCACATCTATCTCCGGCTCTTCGGAACTGCAATGTGGTAACGGTTGACGGGATAAAGCGTCGGCGACTTTGTTCAGGATGCCTCGACGGTATTTGACTTCAAAGTCAAACTGCTGCAGGAACATAGCCCATCGGGCTATACGGCCGGCAGGACTCTTGATGGACTGTAACCATTTCAGAGACAGGTGATCTGTGAGGACAGTGAAGTGATAGCCTTCCAGGTAGGGTCTTAGCTTTTCTATGCTCCAGACTATAGCCAAGCATTCCTTTTCCGTTACGGAGTAGTTACGTTCAGGTCCGGTTAACATCCTACTCGCGTACGCCACTACTTTCTCCTGACCCTCTATGTCCTGGGTAAGCGCTGCTCCCAGTCCACAATCGGAGGCATCAGTTTGTAGTGTGAACGGCTTGGTGAAATCTGGACAGGTCAAAGCGGGAGCTTCGGTAAGGCTGGTTTTCAGAAACTCGAAGGCGGCATCTTCAGTTTCTGTCCATTTCCAACGGTTACCCTTTTTCAGAAGCTTGGTCAGTGGTGCCACTATCCCGGAGAAATTCGGTATAAATCTCCTATACCAGGATGCCATTCCCAAGAATTGGCGAAGTTTCTTCAGGGTGTTTGGGGCGGGCCACTGAACTATAGACTCTATCTTGTCTGGATCGGTTTTTATTCCGTCGGCGGTGACAACATGTCCTAGGTACTTCAGCGAGCTCAGACAGAACTTGCACTTCTCAGCATTGAGCTGCAGGTTAGCCTGTCTCAACTGGTGAAAGACTCGCTGCAGGTTGATCAGGTGTTCATCGAAGGTTTTGCTCAGCACAATTATGTCGTCCAAGTATGCAAAAGCAAACGGTTCCATTTCAGGTCCTATCAGGTTGTCCATCAATCTCTGGAATGTGGCAGGTGCTGAGTGAAGTCCAAACGGCATTACCCTAAACTGGAATAACCCTCTTCCAGGTACGGTGAAGGCGGTTATCGGTTTACTATCGGCTGATAGTGGTATTTGCCAATATCCCTGCCTCAGGTCTAGGCTAGAGATATATTTCGCTTCCCTCAATTTGTCCAGGATTGAATTGATGAACGGCAGCGGATATGCATCTTTTTCGGCCACATCATTGACTTTCTGGAAATCGATGCAGAATCGGTGTTTTCCATCTTTCTTCTTCACAATAACTACAGGAGAACTCCATGGACTACTGGAAGGTTCGATGATGCCATCTGCCAACATCTTATCTACTTCTTCATTGATCACCTCCTGCATTCTCGGATTCTGCGGACGGTACCTTTGTTTAATCGGTTCTGTCGTTTTCAAACGAATACGATGTTCAACTAAAGGTGTGGGTCCCTTAATCGTCTCAAATGCCGGTAATTCATTGTCCAGGAATCGTTGCAGTCTACTGTGTTGCTCTGGTGAAAGATTTCGGCACGGTGGATCCTCAACTCCTATCGGACTGCAGGTAGTTTCCGGTTCCGGTTGATTTTCCGCTGCTCTGGTTCCGGGTGTTCTGCAGTTCAGGATTTTGTTCTGGTTTCTGGTTCTCTGGCTTCTGGTGTTTCTTCGGTTCTCTGGTTTCCTCTGGTTAGGAAGTTGTTGATTTCCGGGTGACCCCGGATTATTCCGGTTTCCGGATTCCCTATGACTGGGAAATGGACTGGTTCCGGGAAGCCCCGGATTTCTCTGGGTTCTGGATTTCCTATGTCTAGGAAATGGACTGGTTCCGGGAAGCCCCGGATTTTTCTGGGTTCTGGATTTCCTATGTCTAGGAAATGGACTGGTTCCGGGAAGCCCCGGATCATTCTGGGTTTCTAGCTGCAGGTTTGGTGTCGGATCGGGACCTGGAGACGTCTCTTCCTGGGAGCCAAGAACTGACACGTTCTTGTGGTTCCTATACACAAGGGCGGTTTGTAGATCGATGCTAAAGCCTTGTGTGCGAAGTACATCCATTCCTATCACGATGTCTGCGGCCAGGCGGGGAATTATCAGTAATTCACAGGTGATCTCCTCAGTTCCAATCTTCATCGCGGGTTTAAAAACTCCGGTCACCTGGATGAGTGAACCATCGGCTTGTCGGGACTGGGCTACGGTGTTTGGGTATTCTTTATACCTATGTCGTTTGCAACAGTCAGCGACTCCGGTACTAGCAAACGACCTAGTAGCTCCAGTATCGACTAGGGCGGAGAAAACCATATCACCAATGGTTACTGGGATGAACGGCCGGTTATCGTCTGGTCGGGTTTTCGGTGAGTTTTCCGGGATATTTAGTTGCTGGAGCCGGCCTGTCCTCGGTTCGGGCGGGCTCCGGTCGAGTTTTCCGGCTGGGGGCAGGTACAATCCTTCGACAGGATCCCATCACGGCCACACCTTGAGCAGAAACGGCTGAAGGCATTCCGACAATCTGCTCGTTGATGTCCGGGCTGTCCACATCTCCAACAAGTATTGGTTCTGCTGTATACCGGTTGTCCGGGTGTAGGGGGTGGTGGCGGCGTATTCGGGGTTGGGGGTAGAATCGCCCTCGGCAGCGGTCTACTGGTCCGGGGTTGACTAACTGGTAGCGGAACGACTGGCGGCGGTTGAACGACTGGAGGCGGTTCGGGGTATGATGTTCGAACAGGGGTGGTAGAAGTCGGGTTCCGGTAGTACATTCGGCGGATCTCGCCACGTAACTGTTGGAATTCCAAGATTAAGGAAATCAGGGATGGAACATCAAGGAAATCGTCTCTTCGGATGTATTGGCGGTAGTCTGGGAGAAGATTTCGGTAAATCCAGGCTAATTCTTGAGCAGGTGCAAGACTTCCATGACGTCTGATCAGCGTCTGGATATCTACCACATAATCCATGGCGGGCTCGTTATCTCTTTGCAGTCTCCGGCTGATTGCGATTTCCAAGTCATCCTGGTATCCTACGGGGAAGTAGGATTTCCGGAAAATGTCCTTGAAGGTGGACCAAGAATTCCAAAATCTTTTATTGCAACGGTACCATAAAAGAACTCGGCCTTGCAATAATTCCGGCAGTACATCGAGCAGTTGCTCCGGACGGGCTTTTTCGGCTTCCCCAATTTCTTCAAGTCGCTCCAGGAACGCCACTGGATCTCTCGTTCCATCAAAGTGTAGGTTCCAGTGATGCGTTTTGAGTTTAGCGGTTACAGGGACTGGCGACGGCTGTCGTGGTTGTAGCCTCTGCGGTTGTCTCGTTCGGTGACTGTCATATGTGAAAGCAGGATTGACAGGTGGCACATCATTCTGTGGCGGGTCTGGGGGCACATCCGGATTGTTCACTTCTACTTCCGGTTGTGGTCCGGAAAATCCAGGAGGTACGGTGGGGTTGGTGGTTGCGGCGGAATCCCGGTGCTGAAGTTTGAGTCCAATCAGCTTGGGAAGTCCTTCCCTCAGGAACCACACCAAACGTTTCCGGAGTTCACTAACAGACCCCTCCGTAGGCAGTCCATATCTCCCTAGTTCCTCCTCTAGCTCGGGTTTCTTCAAGCGGTACACCCACCCTACTCTGGGTTCCAGGGTTGCCAGGTACCCTTCGCTGGCTTCTCGGTCTGGATCAGGAGACGACGGTCTACTACTGGACTTTGAATGTTCTGGGGGGATGGAGAGTTGATCCGGGATATCACAAGATGGTTTTTCTTGGGACATGGTTCTTCCAAACAGGTGCAGTCACTTCTTCCTTGGTTTTCGGCGGACCTGTCGGTATTCGGACGGAAAAAAAAACGGACGGACGGTCGGTCGGAACGAAAATTTCAGGACAAAATATAGCGGCAATTATAGCGGTAGATGTTCGAATAAAAAGAAAACAATTGAAAACTAAAATGAATATAACAGGATTTTTAATCACACAGAGAATTAAAATAATCAGAAAAATTACAAAAATCAAGTATATATCTAAAACTCGGTTTGTTACAGGTTTTCCAATTTAGATTAATAAATCTCAGGTTTTCCTAACATACGGTTTACCTAACAGGGTCCCTGCTCGGGCGCCAATTTGTAAGGGTCTTAATTCGGGGTAAAGAACCTTACAAGGGGAGCCCGAGAACTAGATATGTCTGGTAGTTATATCGGTTGCCTCGGGCGCCAGTTTTTTTGAAAGTGGTATGCTCCACTTGCTTCCAGAACTTATGGTTCTTCGGAAGACCCTAGGGTAGCTATCAGTGGAGAAGGAATACAAAGTAACTGTATACAATGTACCCCCTTGTGTAAACCAGGGGTCAGATAGTTAGACTCTGGTAAAGTAACCTAAGAAAGGGTAGGCTTTAATTACTCTCACTCAGGATATTCTGGATTACAAAAGCTACCTAGCAATGCAGTAATCTAGTCGTATTTCAGGTTATCTGGTTCAACAAATCAATTTACGATATAAAAATATACGGAGTTTTATTTATTCAGGACATACAAATAACAACGAGCAATCAAAATGATTTTTACAAAAGCAATACAGTTATAACAAAAATACATACAGCCTTAAGCCCAGGAATGCAATGACACTAAACAGCTGATTTCATGAACGGATTTTAAAGCGAATTTGTTTCATCTGAATCGGAAGCAATTAGCACAAGTCCCAAATTATAAGTTTGAAAATAGAAAATCTAACTCAAATATACAGGAAAAGCAGGGCGAAAGCATTAAACGGAAAAGCGGTGCAGGCGAGCTATTTAGGAGACCAAGATAAGTTCAATTCCAAGATTTTCATACGATAATATCAATACCAAATCTGGTTACACGGGTACACGCTACTCGCAATATCACAGAAGACTGATCCTCGAAAGAAACAAACCCCCTGGGATATTTTAATTCAACCACGGTATCGGTCCTAATACGTGTTATGTCGAATATCACAAAAAGGCTGATCCTCGAAAGAAGCAAACCCCCTGGGATATTTTAGTATCGACCACGATATCGGTCCTGGCACGCGTTATTACGAATATCACAAAAGGCTGATCCTCGAAAGAAGCAAACCCCCTGGGATATTTCAGTACAACCACGGTTTCGGTCCTGGCGTAAACTTTACGAGAAAATTGATATGAAAATAGTCGAAAAGAACTTACAGGTACTTACAGGTAATCGGGTACAATCGATAGTTTATGGAAAACAATGCTTACGCTGGCTACGGCAACTAAGGGAATTCGGTTATCGGCTAGAGCGCTCGCTTCACGCAGGTTGGCACGTTCAGGTGTTAGGTTAGGACTTAGAAAAATGAAATCAAAACAAACTAGATTTACGAAAATTAACTTAAAGAAAATATTCCGGAAAGTAAACGGTAAAATCAAACTGGTGATAACGGTATGACCGGCAATTTCGGATTCAATCAAACTGGAATGAAATTACGAACTGGAATTAAACCAATCAGAATAATAACAAACTATGCAGCACTTATAATCAACACGAATCGCAAGGATAAGAAAAGAAGCAAAACGGAAAGCCAAATAGCAAAGAACCAAAGAACCCTCAGGCTGGGATCTCCGGCGTATTTATACCTTCGGAAAATCATCTCAAGGACTGGCTTTTGATTGGTTGAATCGGGTCAGGTGACATGTGACCTTCCACTATTTTGCCGGTACTAGCGCAAAAAACCTGGAAAGCACGTGAAATAGAAGAAATGCGGAGAAAACGATTTTTCATATAAAACAGGAATATAGAAATGATTCCCTATCATCGCTAATGCTGCTGAACAAATTTGATCTAGAAATATTCAGGACTAAAAGAGTTATTTACAGGTAAACATCTCCATGATCTCAGGGTCATCTCAGATTTCTCAAAAGGTATTTGTTCTAGGTATTTTCCTCCGCATTGCCTCTCAATTTCCTCAGAAGTCCCTGTGGGCATCATCAATCTAATCTGAAGTGCAAAGTAAACATGATAGTACTCTGGAGACACTCAGAAAGACTTCTCAGGCTTGGAATCGAATACTCAGATTACAGGCTGTCCTAGGGCTTTCATAAACTTAGTTCACACATAGTATATATCTGCAATTTCGGAATAACATCCTGGACAGGGTTTTCAGTATACAGGGTGTGTAATTTGGCAATTGAACTGATAACCTAGATTCAAATCGGAATGACAGGTTAGTGTATTGTAGGGAGCAAAGGGTTGCCCCCTCAGGTTGAATACAACGTTTAGTAATGAAGGTAGCTGAAAGCGCTTCGTTACAATGATGATGATGATGATGATGATGATGATGATGATGATGATGATGATGATGATGATGATGATGATAATGATGATGATGATGATGATGATGATGATGATGATGATGATGATGATGATGATGATGATGATGATGATGATGATGATGATGATGATGATGATGATGATGATGATGATGATGCACGAAGATGCACGAAGATGAACGATGATGCACGAAGATGAACGGAGATGCACGAAGATGCACGAAGATGCACGAAGATGCACAAAGATGCACGAAGATGCACGAAGATGCACGAAGATGCACGAAGATGCACGAAGATGCACGAAGATGCACGAAGATGCACGAAGATGAACGAAGATGAACGAAGATAAACGAAGATGAACGAAGATAAACGAAGATGAACGAAGATGAACGAAGATGCACGAAGATGCACGAAGATGCACGAAGATGAACGAAGATGAACGAAGATGAACGAAGATAAACGAAGATGAACGAAGATGAACGAAGATGCACGAAGATGCACGAAGATGCACGAAGATGCACGAAGATGCACGAAGATGCACGAAGATGCACGAAGATGCACGAAGATGCACGAAGATGCACGAAGATGCACGAAGATGAACGAAGATGCACGAAGATGAACGAAGATGCACGAAGTTGCACGAAGATGCACGAAGATGCACGAAGATGCACGAAGATGAACGAAGATGAACGAAGATGAACGAAGATGCACGAAGATGCACGAAGATGCACGAAGATGCACGAAGATGCACGAAGATGAACGAAGATGCACGAAGATGAACGAAGATGCACGAAGTTGCACGAAGATGCACGAAGATGAACGAAGATGAACGAAGATGAACGAAGATGCACGAAGATGCACGAAGATGCACGAAGATGAACGAAGATGAACGAAGATAAACGAAGATGAACGAAGATGAACGAAGATGCACGAAGATGCACGAAGATGCACGAAGATGCACGAAGATGCACGAAGATGCACGAAGATGCACGAAGATGCACGAAGATGCACGAAGATGCACGGAGATGCACGAAGATGCACGAAGATGAACGAAGATGCACGAAGATGAACGAAGATGCACGAAGTTGCACGAAGATGCACGAAGATGCACGAAGATGCACGAAGATGAACGAAGATGAACGAAGATGAACGAAGATGAACGAAGATGCACGAAGATGCACGAAGATGCACGAAGATGCACGAAGATGAATGAAGATGCACGAAGATGAACGAAGATGCACGAAGTTGCACGAAGATGCACGAAGATGAACGAAGATGAACGAAGATGAACGAAGATGAACGAAGATGAACGAAGATGCACGAAGATGCACGAAGATGCACGAAGATGAACGAAGATGAACGAAGATGAACGAAGATGCACGAAGATGCACGAAGATGCACGAAGATGCACGAAGATGCACGAAGATGCACGAAGATGCACGAAGATGCACGAAGATGCACGAAGATGCTCAAAGATGCACGAAGATGCACGAAGATGCACGAAGATGCACAAAGATGCACGAAGATGCACGAAGATGCACGAAGATGCACGAAGATGCACGGAGATGCACGAAGATGCACGAAGATGCACGAAGATGCACGAAGATGCACGAAGATGCACGAAGATGAACGAAGATGAACGAAGATAAACGAAGATGAACGAAGATAAACGAAGATGAACGAAGATGAACGAAGATGCACGAAGATGCACGAAGATGCACGAAGATGAACGAAGATGAACGAAGATGAACGAAGATAAAGGAAGATGAACGAAGATGAACGAAGATGAACGAAGATGCACGAAGATGCACGAAGATGCACGAAGATGCACGAAGATGCACGAAGATGCACAAAGATGCACGAAGATGCACGAAGATGCACGAAGATGCACGAAGATGAACGAAGATGCACGAAGATGAACGAAGATGCACGAAGTTGCACGAAGATGCACGAAGATGCACGAAGATGCACGAAGATGAACGAAGATGAACGATGATGAACGAAGATGAACGAAGATGCACGAAGATGCACGAAGATGCACGAAGATGCACGAAGATGAACGAAGATGCACGAAGATGAACGAAGATGCACGAAGTTGCACGAAGATGCACGAAGATGAACGAAGATGAACGAAGATGAACGAAGATGAACGAAGATGAACGAAGATGAACGAAGATGCACGAAGATGCACGAAGATGCACGAAGATGAACTAAGATGAACGAAGATGAACGAAGATGAACGAAGATGAACGAAGATGCACGAAGATGCACGAAGATGCACGAAGATACACGAAGATGCACGAAGATGAACGAAGATGCACGAAGATGAACGAAGATGCACGAAGTTGCACGAAGATGCACGAAGATGCACGAAGATGCACGAAGATGCACGAAGATGCACGAAGATGCACGAAGATGCACGAAGATGCACGAAGATGCACGAAGATGCACGAAGATGAACGAAGATGCACAAAGATGAACGAAGATGCACGAAGTTGCACGAAGATGTACGAAGATGCACGAAGATGCACGAAGATGCACGAAGATGAACGATGATGCACGAAGATGAACGGAGATGCACGAAGATGCACGAAGATGCACGAAGATGCACAAAGATGCACGAAGATGCACGAAGATGCACGAAGATGCACGAAGATGCACGAAGATGCACGAAGATGCACGAAGATGCACGAAGATGCACGAAGATGCACGAAGATGCACGAAGATGAACGAAGATGAACGAAGATAAACGAAGATGCACGAAGATGCACGAAGATGCACGAAGATGTACGAAGATGCACGAAGATGCACGAAGATGCACGAAGATGCACGAAGATGCACGAAGATGCACGAAGATGCACGAAGATGCACGAAGATGCACGAAGATGCACGAAGTTGCACGAAGATGCACGAAGATGAACGAAGATGAACGAAGATGAACGAAGATGAACGAAGATGAACGAAGATGCACGAAGATGCACGAAGATGCACGAAGATGCACGAAGATGCACGAAGATGAACGAAGATGAACGAAGATGAACGAAGATGAACGAAGATGCACGAAGATGCACGAAGATGCACGAAGATGAACTAAGATGAACGAAGATGAACGAAGATGAACGAAGATGAACGAAGATGCACGAAGATGCACGAAGATACACGAAGATGCACGAAGATGAACGAAGATGCACGAAGATGAACGAAGATGCACGAAGTTGCACGAAGATGCACGAAGATGCACGAAGATGCACGAAGATGCACGAAGATGCACGAAGATGCACGAAGATGCACGAAGATGCACGAAGATACACGAAGATGCACGAAGATGCACGAAGATGAACGAAGATGCACGAAGATGAACGAAGATGCACGAAGTTGCACGAAGATGCACGAAGATGCACGAAGATGCACGAAGATGCACGAAGATGCACGAAGATGCACGAAGATGCACGAAGATGCACGAAGATGCACGAAGATGCACGAAGATGCACAAAGATGCACGAAGATGCACGAAGATGCACGAAGATGCACGAAGATGCACGAAGATGCACGAAGATGCACGAAGATGCACGAAGATGCACGAAGATGCACGAAGATGCACGAAGATGCACGAAGATGAACGAAGATGAACGAAGATAAACGAAGATGCACGAAGATGCACGAAGATGCACGAAGATGTACGAAGATGCACGAAGATGCACGAAGATGCACGAAGATGCACGAAGATGCACGAAGATGCACGAAGATGCACGAAGATGCACGAAGATGCACGAAGATGCACGAAGATGCACAAAGATGCACGAAGATGCACGAAGATGCATGAAGATGCACGAAGATGCACGAAGATGCACGAAGATGCACGAAGATGCACGAAGATGCACGAAGATGCATGAAGATGCAAGAAGATGAACGAAGATGCACGAAGATGAACGAAGATGCACGAAGTTGCACGAAGATGCACGAAGATGCACGAAGATGCACGAAGATGAACGAAGATGAACGAAGATGAACGAAGATGCACGAAGATGCACGAAGATGAACGAAGATGCACGAAGATGAACGAAGATGCACGAAGTTGCACGAAGATGCACGAAGATGCACGAAGATGCACGAAGATGAACGAAGATGAACGAAGATAAACGAAGATGCACGAAGATGCACGAAGATGCACGAAGATGCACGAAGATGAACGAAGATGCACGAAGATGAACGAAGATGCACGAAGTTGCACGAAGATGCACGAAGATGAACGAAGATGAACGAAGATGAACGAAGATGCACGAAGATGCACGAAGATGCACGAAGATGAACGAAGATGAACGAAGATGAACGAAGATAAACGAAGATGAACGAAGATGAACGAAGATGCACGAAGATGCACGAAGATGCACGAAGATGCACGAAGATGCACGAAGATGCACGAAGATGCACGAAGATGAACGAAGATGCACGAAGATGAACGAAGATGCACGAAGTTGCACGAAGATGCACGAAGATGCACGAAGATGAACGAAGATGAACGAAGATGAACGAAGATGAACGAAGATGAACGAAGATGCACGAAGATGCACGAAGATGCACGAAGATGCACGAAGATGAACGAAGATGCACGAAGATGAACGAAGATGCACGAAGTTGCACGAAGATGCACGAAGACGAACGAAGATGAACGAAGATGAACGAAGATGAACGAAGATGAACGAAGATGAACGAAGATGCACGAAGATGCACGAAGATGAACGAAGATGAACGAAGATGAACGAAGATGAACGAAGATGCACGAAGATGCACGAAGATGCACGAAGATGCACGAAGATGCACGAAGATGCACGAAGATGCACGAAGATGAACGAAGATGCACGAAGATGAACGAAGATGAACGAAGATGCACGAAGTTGCACGAAGATGCACGAAGATGCACGAAGATGAACGAAGATGAACGAAGATGAACGAAGATGAACGAAGATGCACGAAGATGCACGAAGATGCACGAAGATGAACGAAGATGCACGAAGATGAACGAAGATGCACGAAGTTGCACGAAGTTGCACGAAGATGCACGAAGATGAACGAAGATGAACGAAGATGAACGAAGAAAGACGAAGATGAACGAAGATGAACGAAGATGAACGAAGATGCACGAAGATGCACGAAGATGCACGAAGATGCACGAAGATGCACGAAGATGAACGAAGATGCACGAAGATGAACGAAGATGCACGAAGTTGCACGAAGATGCACGAAGATGAACGAAGATGAACGAAGATGAACGAAGATGAACGAAGATGAACGAAGATGCACGAAGTTGCACGAAGATGCACGAAGATGCACGAAGATGCACGAAGATGCACGAAGATGCACGAAGATGCACGAAGATGCACGAAGATGCACGAAGATGCACGAAGATGCACGAAGATGCACGAAGATGAACGAAGATGCACGAAGATGAACGAAGATGCACGAAGTTGCACGAAGATGCACGAAGATGCACGAAGATGCACGAAGATGAACGATGATGCACGAAGATGAACGGAGATGCACGAAGATGCATGAAGATGCACGAAGATGCACAAAGATGCACGAAGATGCACGAAGATGCACGAAGATGCACGAAGATGCACGAAGATGCACGAAGATGCACGAAGATGCACGAAGATGCACGAAGATGCACGAAGATGCACGAAGATGCACGAAGATGAACGAAGATGAACGAAGATAAACGAAGATGCACGAAGATGCACGAAGATGTACGAAGATGCACGAAGATGCACGAAGATGCACGAAGATGCACGAAAATGCACGAAGATGCACGAAGATGCACGAAGATGCACGAAGATGCACAAAGATGCACGAAGATGCACGAAGATGCATGAAGATGCACGAAGATGCACGAAGATGCACGAAGATACACGAAGATGAACGAAGATGAACGAAAATAAACGAAGATGAACGAAGATGAACGATGATGAACGAAGATGCACGAAGATGCACGAAGATGCACGAAGATGCACGAAGATGCACGAAGATGCACGAAGATGAACGAAGATGCACGAAGTTGCACGAAGATGCACGAAGATGCACGAAGATGCACGAAGATGCACGAAGATGAACGAAGATGCACGAAGATGAACGAAGATGCACGAAGTTGCACGAAGATGCACGAAGATGCACGAAGATGCACAAAGATGCACGAAGATGCACGAAGATGCACGAAGATGCACGAAGATGCACGAAGATGCACGAAGATGCACGAATATGCACGAAGATGCACGAAGATGAACGAAGATGAACGAAGATAAACGAAGATGAACGAAGATAAACGAAGATGAACGAAGATGAACGAAGATGCACGAAGATGCACGAAGATGCACGAAGATGAACGAAGATGAACGAAGATGAACGAAGATAAACGAAGATGAACGAAGATGAACGAAGATGAACGAAGATGCACGAAGATGCACGAAGATGCACGAAGATGCACGAAGATGCACGAAGATGCACGAAGATGCACGAAGATGCACGAAGATGCACGAAGATGCACGAAGATGCACGAAGATGCACGAAGATGAACGAAGATGCACGAAGATGAACGAAGATGCACGAAGTTGCACGAAGATGCACGAAGATGCACGAAGATGCACGAAGATGAACGAAGATGAACGAAGATGAACGAAGATGCACGAAGATGCACGAAGATGCACGAAGATGCACGAAGATGAACGAAGATGCACGAAGATGAACGAAGATGCACGAAGTTGCACGAAGATGCACGAAAATGAACGAAGATGAACGAAGATGAACGAAGATGCACGAAGATGCACGAAGATGCACGAAGATGAACGAAGATGAACGAAGATGAACGAAGATAAACGAAGATGAACGAAGATGAACGAAGATGAACGAAGATGCACGAAGATGCACGAAGATGCACGAAGATGCACGAAGATGCACGAAGATGCACGAAGATGCACGAAGATGCACGAAGATGCACGGAGATGCACGAAGATGCACGAAGATGAACGAAGATGCACGAAGATGAACGAAGATGCACGAAGTTGCACGAAGATGCACGAAGATGCACGAAGATGCACGAAGATGAACGAAGATGAACGAAGATGAACGAAGATGAACGAAGATGAACGAAGATGCACGAAGATGCACGAAGATGCACGAAGATGCACGAAGATGAACGAAGATGCACGAAGATGAACGAAGATGCACGAAGTTGCACGAAGATGCACGAAGATGAACGAAGATGAACGAAGATGAACGAAGATGAACGAAGATGAACGAAGATGCACGAAGATGCACGAAGATGCACGAAGATGAACGAAGATGAACGAAGATGAACGAAGATGAACGAAGATGCACGAAGATGCACGAAGATGCACGAAGATGCACGAAGATGCACGAAGATGCACGAAGATGCACGAAGATGAACGAAGATGCACGAAGATGAACGAAGATGCACGAAGTTGCACGAAGATGCACGAAGATGCACGAAGATGCACGAAGATGAACGAAGATGAACGAAGATGAACGAAGATGAACGAAGATGCACGAAGATGCACGAAGATGCACGAAGATGCACGAAGATGAACGAAGATGCACGAAGATGAACGAAGATGCACGAAGTTGCACGAAGATGCACGAAGATGAACGAAGATGAACGAAGATGAACGAAGATGAACGAAGATGAACGAAGATGCACGAAGATGCACGAAGATGCACGAAGATGCACGAAGATGCACGAAGATGCACGAAGATGAACGAAGATGCACGAAGATGAACGAAGATGCACGAAGTTGCACGAAGATGCACGAAGATGAACGAAGATGAACGAAGATGAACGAAGATGAACGAAGATGAACGAAGATGAACGAAGATGCACGAAGATGCACGAAGATGCACGAAGATGAACTAAGATGAACGAAGATGAACGAAGATGAACGAAGATGAACGAAGATGCACGAAGATGCACGAAGATGCACGAAGATACACGAAGATGCACGAAGATGAACGAAGATGCACGAAGATGAACGAAGATGCACGAAGTTGCACGAAGATGCACGAAGATGCACGAAAGATGCACGAAGATGCACGAAGATGCACGAAGATGCACGAAGATGCACGAAGATGCACGAAGATGAACGAAGATGCACGAAGATGAACGAAGATGCACGAAGTTGCACGAAGATGCACGAAGATGCACGAAGATGCACGAAGATGCACGAAGATGCACAAAGATGAACGATGATGCACGAAGATGAACGGAGATGCACGAAGATGCACGAAGATGCACGAAGATGCACAAAGATGCACGAAGATGCACGAAGATGCACGAAGATGCACGAAGATGCACGAAGATGCACGAAGATGCACGAAGATGCACGAAGATGAACGAAGATGAACGAAGATAAACGAAGATGCACGAAGATGCACGAAGATGTACGAAGATGCACGAAGATGCACGAAGATGCACGAAGATGCACGAAGATGCACGAAGATGCACGAAGATGCACGAAGATGCACAAAGATGCACGAAGATGCACGAAGATGCATGAAGATGCACGAAGATGCACGAAGATGCACGAAGATACACGAAGATGAACGAAGATGAACGAAGATAAACGAAGATGAACGAAGATGAACGATGATGAACGAAGATGCACGAAGATGCACGAAGATGCACGAAGATGCACGAAGATGCACGAAGATGCACGAAGATGCACGAAGATGAACGAAGATGCACGAAGTTGCACGAAGATGCACGAAGATGCACGAAGATGCACGAAGATGCACGAAGATGCACGAAGATGCACGAAGATGAACGAAGATGCACGAAGATGAACGAAGATGCACGAAGTTGCACGAAGATGCACGAAGATGCACGAAGATGCACGAAGATGCACGAAGATGAACGATGATGCACGAAGATGAACGGAGATGCACGAAGATGCA